>JAODAL010003989.1:0-163953 GCA_025379985.1 Phyllomedusa bahiana
ACCTCAGTGCTAAAAACACCCCCTTTTTCCTCTGTGTAAGGAGGCCAATGGTTTAAACCGTATGGACCTGCCCAAACCAAAGGGCCTTAATAAAATTTTTGAAATTTTTGGTTTTTTATAGAATAGCTCTACTTGGGGCCCTGTCAGCATTGCTTGCCCCTGTCCCCACTCTCCATAGAGGACCAATGGTTTTTTTAAAAGTCGACCAAAATTGTACGTGCTTTTTTTTAAAATTTTTTCATTAATTCATTGAACTTACAGCTTGATAATCCAAGTCATGAGGACAATGAATTTTGTCCCCCAACTTCTTTTTTTTTTGGGCCCCTTTTTTAACCCCCATGTTAATTTTGCACTTTTTGCTTTAATATTTGCTCATGGAAAGTAAAATTATATATGCCCCCCCAAAATTTAGTCTTTTATATTATATATTAGGGGTGATGATGTGGGTTGGCAGTAAGTCCCGGGCTGGGGGGGACACTGTGACAGTTGTCGATGTAGTGGTTAGGGCATAGGCATCTCATTATGATAGGCAAAAATCCTTGAACTCCTTTCGGAAATGCCATGCTTTGTGGAACGCCAGGCGCCGCGGGGTTTGGGCGGCATTCACATATCCGGTGTCACTCCGGCGATGTTAACCGGAAGTGACGGGTATTTCTACTTCCGGACATGCTTTGAATATGGGGAACGCCGACAAACCCCTGAGAAAGAAAAGGGGCACATGTGTCAAGGGAACCTGAACGAGCATGCAGTATTATTTTTACGTGTAAACTTTTGGGTAATTGTTTACCTACATTTTTGGGGCCCATTAAGGACAAAAAAGGGAGCAGGGAACAATTTGCTCGTATCCCTCTTATCTTGGGTGCCAGCGTACTAGAGGGCTGCGGGAATTTATCGTTATAATACCGGGGGCAGCACTTGATTAAGTATCAGTTTATTCATCTAATTTTTGAAGTACATTGTTGTGAAAAAATGCGTTTTATATAGGTATTCTTTTTTCCCAGTTAGAAAATTTTGAATCCCCTATGAACCCTAGAATTGAAATTGGGGGGAAACGCGTCGGGATAGTGGGATTTAAAGGTGTCTTAACAGATGTATATAGTTGTCAAAAGCGAGCCGTTTTTATCGGGGATTACCCATGGAGATATGCAAAGATGCTGTATAAAATAAGGTATTAGGGGGGGAATGTTTTTGGGGGGTTAGAATTAATATTTTTTTAAAAAAAAAGGAAAAGTAAAAGTTATGTTTTAAAACAGGATTATTATTTTGCAGGAAAAATTTTGGTATAAACCTTTGTTCCTAGAATTTGTAGTTTTCTTTTTAAACCCTTTACCAAATGTGTTAATGGTGGCATCAACACTCTCAGACTTGATCTCCTATGTACAGTATAAATCTTTTAAATCACTATCTAAAAAAAGTTTGATAATCTGCTTACTGCACAGAACCTCATGATGTGCTGTGCTTTTTTAAGAAGGTTCTCATCAGAAAATCCTGAAAAGTTTATTAATCTGGTAACAATCAGGTCCTGTTTAAAGGGTTTTTTCCATGATCTCATTTCATACCTCCTGCATCCAGCTCTTCAGCTCTGTGTGATCAGGAAGAGGCGTGTGTGATTTGTTTGAATTACTATCATGTGACCCTGCAGGATGAAACCCCCAGGCCTTTACTCTCTTTAGTCAAAAAGAAAGGGTGCTTATTAAAGCATTGAGACTGAGAGGGAAAGTTTTTGCCTCACAGCACAAGGGGCCCTGGTTTAAATCCCGCAGGAAAAACCTTGTTTTTTCCTTCTTTATGAATTTATAGACCTCATTGAGGTTTCTTTTTTTTATTATTTGCACTGTTTGACTAATTACTAAGGAGCACAGAGGATGGGAGTAGAATGACAGCACCTGGAGATTGAACACTCAGTAGCTGCCTGAGTGGAGAAGTGAAGTCTGAGTGTGTCTGACCAGGACTGAGGAGCTCTCAGCCCTGGCCGTATCCCCTGGAGATGAGCTGTAAACAATGGATCACTAAAGGAGCAGCTAAAACAAAAACGGTGCAGAATTTTTAATAATGATGAATGGTGAAAATTTTGTTATTTCATTGCAAGCTTCCCACATCAATTTTACTTTGTGGCAAAACCCCTTTAAGGGTGTTTTCACTCAAAGTTTTTTATGCTTTTTTTTTCCAAAAAGGACACCAAAAAAAGGCATCATGTGAAACTACACTGAAATTTCAATCTTCCACTCTTTGCACATCACTTGCCAACCTAAATTCTGCATACAAACCTTATGTCCATTATGACACATTGTACCTATTTAAGTATAAATGTGTATTGTGCTTTGGTACTAAACCTTAATGCCAACCTCATCCCTCCTGTGACTAGCATTATATTAGGGAAGCGGAGCCATTTGAGATATAAAAAGACCAAAATTATAGTGATTTTAATACAAGCGCTTGGGCACATTCAAAGGGTAATGTATTTTCCTTTTCAATAAGGTGCCACATACTTGGCTCTTAGATTATTTACATATGAAAGCCGAAACCCTTCTTGATTTTTTCTCTTTAACAAAAGTTAGATCAAGTGTATGCTTTTTTTTTTTCTTTAAGATTACTACCAGGATGGAAATCACTCATACTTCAAAAGAAAACATAATTTCAAGTATGGAAACACTGTTCCTTTTAGTGGAATGCAAAGAATTATGTATTTTTATGATACAGTGCCTAGCGAACCCTCTGAACTATTTATTCCCCCTATTGTGGTCCTACAAAGACCTCCACATGCCACAGACTTTCTTGAATAAGTTACCAAAACATGCCCTTGGATTATATGGGTGGGCCATTGTACAATAATAGGAAAGAGTATTTAACAGGTTATACAGATTTTTCCAGATTATTATTATTATTATTATTATTAAGTATTTTTTAGCACCATTGAAAACCAGGCGCTGTACATTGGGGGCTACTACACTACATAAAAAAAAACAGTACAAAGACAAAGGAACAATGACAAAGGAACACAAGGGGGGGGGAGGACCCTACCCAGAGGGGTTTCAATCTACAAGGGGGGGGAAAGAGCAGGAGGTTTAGGGGGGAGACATGTCTGTGGAGGAAGTAGTGACAAGTTTAGTGGGGGTTGTAGGCAAGCCTAAAAAGGGGTTTTTCAGGTTTTTTTTGAAGGGGGAAAAAAGGGGAGGGAGTCTGATGTGTTTGGGGCAGTGAGTTCCAGAGAGGGGGTGAACACGGGAGAAGTTTTGGAGAGGGTTGTGGGGGACTGAAAAGGGGGAAAGGCGGGGAAAGGGTCCTGAAAGCGGAGATTGGTAGGGGATATTTGGAAAAAAGTAGGCAGAGATGTATGGAGGGGGAGGTCATGGAGAGCCTTGTAGGTCTGGTTATAGCTTTGAAATGAATTCGGGGGGCGATGGGCAGCAAAAGGGATCGGCGGGGGGAGAGGAAAGGGAGAAGCGAGGAGGGGGTGGATAAGAGGGGCAGCAATTTAAAGAAGGGATTGGAGGGGAGCAAGGGTGCTGACGGGAGGCCACAGAAAAGGATTTGCAGTAGTCTAGGGGGGAGATGCAAGGGCATGGCCCAGCTTTTTTTGTAGGTCAGAGTTGGGGAACACATGGAGAGAGTTTTTTCGGGTGGAGGCGGCAGGGCAGAGTTGGGGTTTTTGGGATTTTGGGGTTTTTGAAGAAGACCGAGTCTGGGATAGATGTCCTATTTTATTACAATTTTGTCACGATGAATATATTGGTTTTAAAATTTATTTTTTTTGTGCAATTTTACAAACACACAAAAAAAAAAGAATTATGAGGCCTATTTTTTTTAGCGCCTGGATTTGTAGTCCACTTTCAACTTTAGATTGACCTCTCCCTTCATGAAATTCAGTGTTAGTGGTCACCCACAAAAAACCACCAGTATCCATCATATACCTTGAAAAAGGTATCCCAAAAAACATTGCAGAACTTTTTTTTTACTCTATAGTCGGCGCTTTTAAAAAAGATTATTATATTATTATATCATTTTCCTTTTAGACTGGTAGACCACATTTGGGTGTTGGCAAAAAAGAGTATAGCTCAGAAATAGAGAAACCAAAAAGACTGCATCTGCCCTATAAGTCCTATAGTCCCCCGCTCTATTAAATTTAATTTTAAACAACCCCAAGGATACTGGTGACCTAGCCCCAAAATGGATCTGAATGGGCCTACTGAAACAAAAGCAACTAATGTTTAAAATGCTCTGCGGGCCCCCCACGGGGGAAAAAATTAAAGGGTTTTTCCACTACAAGGATTCTTTTTATGTTAAAGATTTTAAAAAAACAAGCATTTGTAAAAAAGTCCTTTAAACAGTGCCTACCATTTGAGAAACCCCCTTTTTTGTATGGCTGCATCAGCCCCTCAGATCGCTAGGGCTACAGCCCTGTGTGATCCCCCTGATGGCTCCCAGCCGGGTTGCAAATAGCTAAGGCCGGGCTTCTACGACCCTATAAACCAGAAACTCCCCCTGAATTTCAAATGAAACCAAGAAAACGGGAAAGGGTAAGATAATAAATGTATGAGACAACCTCAAAGTATTACAAGGTTGCCCCTTTAATAAAGGATTTGTCGATATAAAAACCAAGCCGTTCAACAAGAAAAGACTTCTCTACCACTGATAAAGGTCCAAAGGAGGGAAATCCCCATTATTAAATGAAAGTGGGTTTTCTAAACCAACAACCCAGTTAAATGGCAAAATAACGAAAAAAACCTCAACCAAGAAAAGTCCCTTTTGGAGGTTCCCAAAATCCAGTCCTCACGCCCCACCAACAGGTCCCCTGTTTTTGGTTTCCCTTTCGCACAAGTGATTTTATTATGCTGCCACAGGGGGATATCATTATTTCAGGATTTTGCACAGGTTTTTATAAATTGTCAGGGGATTCTCAAGGTGATATCATTATGGTCAGTGCATTCTGCACAATGATATATAATTAAATTTTCCATGCTATCTTTTGGAGATCCTGACCAGGTTTACTAATTATTCCCGTGTATTTTGTGGGGTATCCTGAAAACATGACCTGTTGTTGGGGCGTGAGGACTGGAGTTTGGGAACCCCTGCTTAGGGGTAACTAAAAAACTTAAAGAAGTTTCATTAAGGCTAGGTTCAACGGCGAATTCGCTCCGCAATTTCACCGTGTGGACGGGGGCGGGGGGGGCCCCACCTCGCCGGGCCCAAGATTGCATTTCCAGTGGCCGTATACCCGTGGAATTTACTGTCATTACTCACCCCCGGCGATAAACCCTAGATCCTAGAGAACTGTGGATTACCGAATGACTGGGACGATTCCACCGTAATTTGTGCACTCCGGCGCGTAAATTTCGGACTGAAATACGTCCATTTTAAGCCGTGTGAAATGGCTTAATTTGGGGTGCAAAATGTAAAAAACCTGGACAATTTCATTTTGGGGGTCAAGATTATCAAAAGTGGATAAGGTTCTCCCCATGTGTGGCCTTGCACTTAATACCGTATGTCCTGAAGAAAATTCCGTTTAGCTTTTAAAAAAAATGGGGCCCAGCTGAATACCGGCAAACTGAATGTACAGATGTGCCACGGTGTGTGGAACACCACTCAGAGGGGGGACACCTCTCATGCAGGCACCAGAGACCCTATGGTCTGATCATGGAGTCAGACGGCACAAATCTATCGCTGGCCTATCCGGAGAACGAACATTTCTGGGAAACCCCCTTTGATCTGTCATCCCCAAAAAGCTTTTTCCATAGCTCAAAACCATTAGTGGGGATTAGCATGAACGCACTTAGATTCGGGGTAGGGGAGGTTCGGGCAATCCCTTTTGCCCAGCGGCACAGGATAGGAAATTTAAAAAAAAAAAAAAAAAAAAAACACCGGCCTTTTTCCGGATAGAAAAAACAAAGTACATCTGACCTTCCTGCTTTTTGTCTAGAAAAAAAAGTGCTTGTGATTACATGCACGATTTTCCCATGACTGCCGGCAAAAATGTAAGTGTAGCTGAACTGGCCCTACCTGAAACCAAAGGGCAACACTACTTCAGAACAAAGATGGTAAAAAAAAAAGATCATTAAAAATGGGCCCGCTTGACTGCAGGTGCCACTAGAATCAAACCTTAAAGGGATTTTCTCACTCAAGGGGTTGCTTTTTTATTTAAAGATCTTGAAAAAAAAGCCCCTTGCAAAATGTATCCATTAACATGTCCTACCTATTCAGAAAATCCCCTCTTGTATGGGCTGCATCACCCTCAGGTCCTATAGTACAGACCTTTTAAATCTCTTTCCCGATAGGCTGCCATGTGGTTGAAAAACTACAGACCTGGGTTTTACTACAGCCATAGAAGCCAGTAAACAAGAAAACCCCAAAAAAACAGACGAGGAAGATAACATGTAGTGAGACACCCAAAAGGGGCTTTTTCCAAATGACACCACAGCTGTATGTTCAAGGAACACTTACTTTGGCCTGAAAGCTATGGGTGATATTTTGAATTTAAAAAAATTTTAAAAGAAAGCATTTTTCCAAAATAGAAAGCTTTAGTGGGACATTCAAGGGAGAAGATAACTCTGCAAAATGTATTTGAACAAAGGTGGTTTTTCCAGGGCTCTCCTTTTTGTGAGCCCTCTTTTGGTTCATAAATTAGGTAAGGGAAAATTCGTATACTTTGACTATTGTTTTATTCCGTCGACATTTTGTGGACTGATCATATACATTTTAACCTTGTTGTTTGCAGCTCCTTCAAAATTAATTGCAAAAATCCAGAACATTATCCCCACATGAACTTGCTCAAACAGAAGCCAATACAAGTACTGCAAAAACCAGTATAACCAACTTTACTTGTGCATCCTAATTTTGCTTATTGGCAGACAGCCATACTACCTGTCAGCGGATGTGGGGTTTTCTGCTTCATATCATAGTAAATAAATATCTAAAATATTCAGCATACGCCAACAGCCTCTTATGGCTATCCACTAGCTTTTACCTTGGTCAGTAGGTAAAGAAACTACAGGGTCACGGCTGAATTGTTGGGAATATAGGATTTATTTTAATTTTAACAAAAAGTAAAAGGACTTAAAGGGGTTTTACCACTAAGTAAAAGTGATGTGGGAAGCTTGCAAATTAAATCCACAAACATGTTTGGACTGGCCCTCCGAGAAGGTGGTCCCTTGGGCATGACAGGAATAAAGGCAAAGAAAGAGGCAAGTGCAGAAGCTACACGGTGGGCCCCAAGAACCAGTTTCCCCCACCCCTAAAGAACCAGCTCCCCTCTCCCCCAACAGGATGGGCCCCAAGAACCAGCTTCTCCTCCACCCCTAAAGAACCAGCTCCCCTCTCCACCAACCACCAGCTCCCCTCTCCACCAACCACCAGCTTAGTCAAACACTGTTCATAAATCTAAGTTTGGCAAAGGTTCTCTTAATCTTTATACAGATTGCATTGTCTGGAACTACCAACAATACTGGAAGCACCACCGACAAAGGTAAAATCCCAACAATAAACCTGTGTTTTTTTCCTTTTAATTTAAATATAGTCAGACAATCTATCTTTACACCAATTTAGTCAGTAGATCTAAGACGGTAAAAAAGCGAGAGGCAGATTCCCTTTAATGAATAAAGATGACAAATAGCCGGCTTCCCAGACTACACAGGTCTCTCCATCAGGAAGGTCTAATGAAGAGGCCTCGGTAATCTGGGAAGTTTGCCATTTGCAACTTTTCTTAGCTTTGCCATTAAAAAGGTATCAACCTCTGCGGACGCTGGGTTTTATTTCTCTATATTGAAGTGCTCAATCCATGATCATTTCTTACAAGCTGTAATATGCCTTTAGCCTGGAGGGGGGCACTATATTTTTCATCAGGTGTCAGCCTTCAATGGAAAAGCTGGTCATTTTACTTGCCCATAAAAATGAATTATGTCCGTATTTTCAATGGAACATTCTCTGGACAAAGAAAAACAACAAGCCAAGCAGTTCAGAAATCCACGGGGTATGCAATGAGTTTGTTCAGACATTTCATTTTAAAGCCTACATAACTCTTCTCTCAATAACCTGCTGCTTTTATTTAACAGCATTCCTGCAGCCCACTCGCTAACGCGCCACTGACCACTATGTGGGAGACCCTCACCCATGCTATTGTCAGTCATAAATGGGGACCTCGAGACCATCAGCCATTGCTATACACTTATGGAGCAGCTCATGGAGACTTAACTCTATCTAAGATGAGGGATAGTATAGTTTAATCACAGAAAAATACTAATTTCTCAGGAGGGTTAATACCATTATAAAATTCACAGGCAAAACTCCACTAACCCACTCTAAAATTTAACTTTAACTTGATTCTCATTAAAAATAGCCATAAACTAATCCCACTAAAAACACATTACCTCACAGTGCTGGATCAGGTATCCTATAGTTGTATGGAGGGAAAAAATGTAAAATGTTAGATATTAAACATCGACTAAACAGTCAATCAATTCTCCTAAACTTTCCACTGACAGAATAGGAGGAGAAATCGTCCCAAAAAGAGCGGCCCGCCACTCGGCGGATCACCCTATAAAGACACTGCACTAGGTGAGATCAGTGCATAGACCAATAACCCCCCAATAAACTTTTAAACCGAAGAGGAATACCAAAGAAATTCCAGAACTACAATCGGAACAGGGCAATGATATCAACGCTACTGCTCCTTTTATTACAATACAATAATTAGTCTACAATGAAGTTGTTAGATCTTACTGTCCTTTAATATGTGTTCCTGTTTAGGACTATTTTTAATGAGAATCCAGTAAAAGTTACATTTTAGAGTGGATAACAGATTATCCAGATACCAGAAGCGTCATGCCTGTATTAGAACTATGGCCACGAAATACTGTAAAACTGGACACTTTTTTAAAGCAGTTGATATGTAATATATTGGAATTTATATGGTAATTTGATACAAACATTGCCAAAAGGGGTTGTTCACACAGCTAATTTGGAAGCAGATCCCAACATGGATTCTTCTATTAATCTGCTTTAGAATCCGCATCGAAATCCTCATCCTATTGCCAATAATGGAAATTAGTGAGATGGTGCTGATTTTCCCTAACACTGAAAAATATTCCCCCCCACTTCAACTGTGAGAATCTAAAAATAAATCCAGAAAATCACATTGTATGATTTTTAAATAAATTAACTTGCATTGTATTGCATGAAATAAGTATTTGATCACCTACCAACCAGCAAGAAGGAGGAGTACAACCCCAAGGACACCATCCCAACTGTGAAACACGGGGGTAGAAACATCATGGGGGTGCTTTTCTGCAAAGGGGACAGGACGACTGCACCGTATTGAAGGGAGGATGGATGGGCACATGAATCACGAGATTTTGGCCAACTATCTTTCCCTTGGTAAGAGAACTGAAGATGGGTTGTGGCTGGGTCTTCCAGCAGGCCAATGACCCAAAACACACAGCCAGAGCAACTAAGAGTGCTCTGTAAGAAGCATTCAAGGTCCTGAAGTGGCCTACCAGTCCCTCCAGACCTGAACCTTAATTGAAAATCTTGAGGGGATCTAAACTCAATTAAGCCCAGCGAATGCCCGAAACGGAGAGACCTGTAGAAGATCTGAAAGGAGGAGTGGGCCAGAATCCCTGCTGTAGTGTGTGCAAACTTGATCAAGAACTACAGGAAATGTCTGACCTTGTAATTGCAAACAAAGGTTTCTGAAGCAGATATTAAAGGGGTTGCCTCACTACATTGATTCATCTTACCTCAATCGTGTTTTCTTGCTTTCACTTTGAATTCAGGGGCGTGTTTACTGGCGTCTACTAGGCTGCAGTAGAAGCCAGGTCTGATAAACTACGCAACCAGTGCTGGCATGCCTATCAGGATCGATCAAACAGGTCCGAAGCTATTGCGACATTTGAGGACTGATGCAGCCCATACAAGAGGGGATATCAGGAATAGGTAGGACACTGTTAATGAACATATATTGCAAAGTGACTTGTTTTTGCAAGATCTTTAACATAAAAAGCAATCCTTGTAGTGAAACAAACCCTTTAAGTTCTGTTTTTCTATTGTATTAAATATTTATTTCATGCAATAAAATGCAAATTAATTATTTAAAAATCATCCAATGTGATATCTGGGATTTTTATATTCTGTCCCCAAAAATTGAAATATGGCTACAATAAAAATTACAGACCTCTTCATTCTTTGTAGGCGGGAAAACATGCAAAATAGTCAGTGTATCAAATACTTATTTTGCTCACTGTACTTCTACCAGAACCAGGCACAAGCCCAACAGCGTTTTGGTTAAATGGGTTTGGTAACACTTGTTTCTGGTTTACCCTTTGGGATTTTTCATTGCCCATTGAAAACCCTTTGGGCCCAAAAAAGGTTTTTCATGTAGGGAAAGAAGAATTTGACACTTGCTTCTATAAACAATCAATTATTCAGCAATAAACAATAGGACGGACATAAAAGAACTTCCTGAGAGGTTCTATTGTGAGTGTTAAAGCCATTATGCTCCAATATTCCATTAATTACACAAATTGTTTTATGAGGAACACGTCCGCCTTTAGGACCAGTCTACACTAATGACATGGGCCAGTTTACCAAAAAGCAGTGATGGACGGCTGCCACCGACATACAAAATATTATGGTGTGAAAAAAATGCTGAAAAGTAAAAACGTTTTTACAAAATAGAAAAGTTTAATTTTGATTTATTTTTTGTTCTTTCAAAATTAATCTATTATTTGGTGTGACCACCCTTTGACTTTGTAGTCCTGAAAGTGTTGACCTGTCCCCCACAGAGCCCTTATCTTATCTCATCCCAATGTTCGGATTTTAGATTAGACAGAACGATTAACACGCTACATCCACAAAGCGTGGTTTTCTTCTCCAGGAGGGTTTTTGGAAAAATTCCCGTGAAGTTCCTTCAAAAACTGTGTACAAGCAAACCAAAGGCTGGGCACACAAAACACATTTGATTTCCCTGTTCTCTCATTTTACATTTTGTTAATTGATAAAAAAAAAAAACTATAATATATAATTATATAAAAAAAATAAATTATATTTTATATATATATATAAATATATATTATATATATAAAAACACACACACATATATATAAACATACAATATAACCCCTACATTCATGGCCCAAAAATTTTGAGAATGATACAAATGTTAAAATTTTTACAAAGTCCCCTGAAATTCAGGTTTATAAGGGAAATTTGCAAAAACCCAAAAAGTTAAAAAGGGAGTGTTTCACTTAACAGCAATTAATTGAAAAAGCCCAATATTTTCCTAGAAAATGAATTTTTTCCCCCCAAAACATATTTCAATTCCCATTGAAAGGCCTGCCTTAAAAAGACCACTAACACGTTTCCCCCTTTTTGCCCCCATTAACACGGGTGTGGGTGAAAATGGGGACAGGGCGGGAAAAATCAATCTTCATTTTTAAAGAAAGAATCACCCCACTGGACCTTTAAAAGGAGGCGGGTTTTTGGGCATCTTTGTTTTTTTCTTTCTTTTAAACCCAAAGGTTTTTTCTCTAAAGAAAAAAACGTGCAGTCATCATTGCACTGCACAAAACTGGCCTAAAAAGGGAAAAGATATCGCAGCTAAAAAAGATTGCCCCTTTCCAGTAAAAACAACCGAAACATAAAGGGAAATTTCCCAAAGGAAAAAGGTTCTATTGTTTCCCAAAAAAGGCTCCGAGCGCCCAAAAGAAAGACCAGCAAGCGCCAAAACCTCTTTTAAAAAAAGTGTTTCAGTTTTCGAATGGGGCTCCCCAATGAGAGTTTTGCCGGGAATGGCAGCAGGCAGGTGTAGGGGGCATCTGAAACCACGGGGTGACCCGGAGACCCCGGGAAAAAGGCCTGGTGTCAAGAGGGCAGAAAGAAGCCACTTCTCTCCAGAAAAAACATCAGGGACAAAACTAAAATTCTCCCAAAAGGGAAACAGGAGTGGACTGCTGAGGACTGGGAAAAGTCATTTCTCACATGAATCCCCTTTCCGAATTTTTTGGAACTTTGGGAAAAACAGCTTTTTCGGAAAAAGACAGGGTGTGATACCCCCAAAGTCTTGCTCAGGGCCAACTGTAAAGAAACCAAAAACCCATTCAGTGTGGGGTTGTTTCTCACCCAAGGGAAATTTCGGTTTCTCTAACAGTTTTTGCCTAAAAACCCATCCAGGGGAAAAAAGAATTTTACCAGAATGCCTCCAAGAGCAACTTCCCCCAACCGTCCAAGAGCATTTTAGGGGATCAACAATGCCTTTTCCAGCATAAAATGGAGCCCCCTTGCCAAAAGCAAAGGTATAACTAAAGGGCCCTCGGGAAACAAAACAAGTTTTTTGGGTCCATGGCCCCTTGGAAACTCCCCAATCTTAACCCTATTGAGAACTTGTGGTAAAACATCAAGAAGGGGTGAAAAACAAAAACCAACAAATTGTGACAAAATGAAAAGCATTGTTTGGGTGCAAGAATAGACTGCCATCTTTTCAGGAATTGCTCCAGAATTTTGTTTTGAGAGCATCCCGGGGGAGAATTGCAGAGGTCCTGAAGAAGAAGGGTCAACACTGCAAATTTGACTTGCTGCATTAACTCATTCTAACTGTCAATAAAAGTTTTTGTTAATCAAAATATATTGCACTTGAAATTTCTGTATGTGAAAAAAAACACTAAACAAACACCCCAAAAAAACCAGAGGGAAACCAATCATGTGAAAATATCATATTTGTGTCATTCTCAAAACTTTTGGCCATGACTGTACATATACATACACACATATATTTACACATATATATACATCCCAAATAATATTTACACAACTTCAACACACAAACATAACACATAACCCACACATATATACATCCCACACATATAAACAATAACGGGGGGGGGGGGGAAACATATATACATATACACATATATACATCCACACACATATACATACACCATATATAAAATACACACATATATACATACATACACACAAAAACAACAAATACACATATATACATAAAACAAAACATAAACAAAATACATATACACAAAATACATACATATACACATATACAATATACACACATAAAAAACATATATACCCCATAAAACATATATACATACTATACAAAATAAAACCATACATATACACATACATACACACATACAAAACACATACATACACATAACAAACACACATAAAAACCCACAACACACATATCCCATACACATATACACATATACCCTATATACACACATATCCCACAAAAACATACACATAACAAAAATACAATATATACATACAAATACACATACATATACACACATACATACACATATATACATACACATATACATACACATAAATAAATACACATATACATACACAAAATATAATACATACACTATAAACATACACATATATACATACACAATAAACAAAAAACAAAAATACAAACACATATAAACATCCCCAAAAATATATACATACACTAAATACATACACAAAATTCATACAAACACAAAACACTTAAAAACACACACCCACATATAAAACACACACAAAACACACCCCACAAATTTAAAACACACACAAAAAAAAACCCCACACACCCACACACACACACATATACACACCCACATACAAAAACACAAACAAAATACACACACACACCACACACACCCACACACAAAATAAACACACACTATAAAAAAATATACACATTTATACACATTTTTTTCATAGTTTGTAAGGCCAAAAAAAAGACGAACTTTCCATCTATTTCACCTGTTTGCTAAGGTGTTGATCCGGGGAAGGAAAAAAACCCCCAATGGGGTTTAAAGCCAATTGCCCCCTCATTTTGGGGGAAAAATTTTCCTTTCCCCAAACCCCAAAATCGGCAATGGGAAAAAAACCCCTTTGGATCAATGACCCCCCCCTCCAAAATTTCCAAGACACTAAAAACCTTTTTAAAATTTTTACGCTCCAAAAAGCACCCAAAACCCCTTTTTTTGAACCGTCGTGAATTCACCAGACCATTTCCTCGGGCAGATTTTTCCCACAGTCTCACTGCTCTTACAGTAAAAAAAACCCTTTTTCTAGGGTTTTTGTAAAAAACTTTCGTTCTTCAAGACGTAGAATCCCCCCCTTTTAAATTTTTTTTTGTTGCCCGCCCTTTTTACCTGTTCAACTCTACAATTTCTTTCCCGTGACTGGGGCCCAAAACGTAAACAATATTCCATTGGGGGTCAACCCGTGGGCTTTTAAAAAATGGGGGAATAAATTTCTTTAACAAAGTGCATCTATGCCCTTTTAATGCACCCCCCGACCTATTTTCCTTGGCACGCTGCCTGACACTGGCGCTACAGTTAATTTACTGTCCACTAGGATTCCCAAGTCTTTTTCTCCCAAAAACCCCTTTACCCACCTTTTTCCCCTTTAACGGTAGTCCCTGTAACGGATTTTTTTCCCCCCCCATGTCATAACCTTGCATTTATCTGTGTTAAACCTTTATCTGCCATTTTTCCCCACACAGGCCTCCAACTTATTTCCCGATCCCTTTGTAATAAAACATTAAACACTAATTTGTTGATTACTTTAAAAGAGCTTTGTAAACATCTGGGAAAGACGATAATTTTAACTGAGTAATCCCTGTGTAAGATCATTTAAATTTAAAATTTGAAAGGAAGGGGGCCCAAAACTGAGCCCTGTTTTTTACCCCACTATAACACAATCCCCGTCAAATATTTTACCGTTAATTCTACCCTTTGTTTTTTATCAGTGAGCCCGTTACTTACCCCCTTTGCACACATTTTTCCCCCTCCAAGCATTCTTTTTATTTACCAACCTTTTATTTGGCAAAACCCTACAAATTCTTTAAAAAATCCAAATATATGACATCCCCGTGCCCCCACCCCCACCAGTCTAGCAAAATGACCCCCCTCATAGAAGCTGATGAGATTATCTTAACCCGGACCGATCCTTTTTGAAACCCAAGCTGGAACGGCGTTTAAAATTTTTTTTCAGTGAGATACTCCCGGATAGCATCTCTGAGAAAAAACCTTTTAAACATTTTACCTACAACAGAGGGGGGTTTTTTAAAATTTTCCGGCCTAACTTTCCTGGATTTACTTTTTGCCCCCTTTTTTTTAAAATTGGCCACCAAAATTTGCTATGCGCCCAAACCTTTGGGCCCTACCACCGTTATTAACATCCCCCAAATTAAGAATTTGGGGGCCCCATCTATGACATCCCTTAAAAATCCCTTTGGACACTGGGTGTAAACACTCTGGGCCTGGGGGTTTGTCATTTTAACTTCCTAAACGGAGCTGCACCCTTTTTCCGGGTTTGATAAACTTTTTTAAATTGAGTTTAAACCCCATCCCTTTGTTCAACAAGAAGCTCCTCCTCCTCGAAAAAATAAAAGTGGAGAAAAAAAGTGTTTTTAAAAGGTTTGCTTTTTTTTTTCATCGTCCCTACTGTCTCTCCCTCAGTATTTTTTAAAGGGCCAAATTTTCCGTTTTAAACTTTTAAATAATTTTAAAAAGTTAAAAATTTTTGGGTTAGTTTTTTCTTTCTATAGCATACTTTTTTCCGTCCCCCACTTTTTTTCCTTTATCTTTTTTTTTACACACTTTATTTTTTCCCTATAGCTTCTTAGGCCTTTTTCACTTTCCCTCCTGTTTTTTGTAGGTGAAGCTTTCTTTTTGTTTTTTTTTGCCTTTTTACATTCCCGTTGAAAAAACCTTGGGTTTTTTCCTGTTTTTTTAATTGTTTTATTACCATAAGGAATGTACCTCTCACAGTGGTAGCCTAAGATGTTTTTAAAAATATCCCATTTATTATAAGTTCTGCTATATTTAAAACATTGTCCCAGTCAATAAATTTTAGTGCCTCTCTAAGCAGAATAAAATCCACATATACACACACACATATACATATATATATATATATATATACACATACATACACACACACACACACACTAATAAAACACACATACATAGATACCCTACCCAGGTATGTTGAACATTAGAAAATGCATCCACTTAAGGGCAGAGTTCTTTTCCCTGGACAATGACTGCAATCTATGTATAAAAAGAACTATCCGCTCCAATTTTAGGTGGATCGAGTTTGATTGAGACCGCTCCACCTCCCTTAGTACTACCCATATCATATTGTACATTCCCGTACAGCTCTTCGATGTGGGTACTGACCGAGTAACAGGAGGCGCTCTCCACTACAATGGGAATGGATGGCACGGCGTCTTTCTTCCATAGCCCCCAACCTTCAGCTGGTAACTGCGGGCCACAGTATACTCTACAGTGTAAACAACTAGGTGTCAAGTCCCCCTCTATTGGACCACAGTTATAAATGCCTTAGCATGTCATGTGGTCACCCACCTACACTGTGGCAGTATTTTGGTTACAAATCAACACAGAAAATGCCGATCCATATATACACATACATACACACAGACACACTAGGTCTTATTTTCAAGGGATGTCGTATTGAACAAGAATTCACATTTATTGTTGAAAAAACAGTTAATATACTGTAATCATGTCATCAAACATTTCTTGTGACTATTTCCATGTACAACAATCTTTGTTTCATAGTTTGTAAGGCCGAAAAAAGACGAGACGTCCATCCAGTTCAGCCTGTTGTGCTAAGGTGTTGATCCAGAGGAAGGCAAAAAACCCCAATGAGGTAGAAGCCAATTGTCCTCATTTTAGGGAAAAATTCCTTCCCGACTCCAATCTGGCAATCGGAAAAATCCCTGGATCAATGACCCCTCTCCTGAATCCTAGTCACTATAACTTGTTATATTATTTACATTTAGGCCTCGTTCACACGGCTTATTTCTCCGCGGATTGGCGCCGTACTCTGCGCCGGATTTGTGCTTCAGTACGGCGCTAATCCGTCGGAGTAATTACGGTAATCCACTGCTCTCACAGACAACAGTGGATTCCGTCTCCTCTACCCGCTCGGCGAATCCGCTGCGGGGGGAGAAAGTGACATGCACATTATTTACGGCCGTACGCGCCGTAAACAATGCATTGTCTATGGGGCCGGGAGCGGCGCCCCCGCAGCGCTCCTGCCCCGCCCCTTATTCACGGCGGATTTGTGAGCGCAATCCGGCTCACAAATCCGTCAGGAATAAGCCGTGTGAACACGGCCTTACCGATTCTGGTATTCATAAACAAAAAGCAACATTTATTCAAAGACAGACACTTCGTCATCTTCTGAAACATCGTCATTACTTGTTTTGTACAAGGATTGTTTTCTTTTAAAGATTTGAAAAAACAAGTCACTTTGAAATAGTCCCCTTAACACCCTCCTCCCTTTTTCTATTTGAGTATCCCCTTTTGTAGGGGGCTGCATAAGCTCCGGGGGTCGCTATAGTACAGCCTGTTTAAAACCCTCTGATAGGTGCCGCCCTGTTGCTATACCCAAAAGCCCTGGCTTCTAGAGCCCTTTGGAACCAAAAAACACCCCCTGAATTCAAAATGAACCAAGAAAACGGACTGAGGCAAGATGAATCGTGTATAGAAAACCCCCTTTTTCACACCTGAATTTTTAGGGTGAATTTCTTGACCCCCATTTTTTTTTAGAACATTAGCTCCAACCCTTAGTGTCTAGAAATAGTTTCCTTAAAATACACCTCTTGCAGGTAGCCTCCACCAAGGTAAGACTACTAAAATCTGCAAATGCGGGCGTGGGGGAGCTGCAGCAAGACTGCCGTCTTTTTTCATGGAGGCCTTATACTTCATGTGAAAAAATTTCACAGGTCTTATTTCCGGGATACGGGAATTAGATGGATATTTTTTTTTCCCTTTTGGGGGGAGTTTTAAAAATGCTGCAAAATAAAAAAAATGCTTTAAAAAGGGGGAAGCTTTAATTTTTTTTTTTTTTTTTATCACTGCACAAAATTCAAAGTGAATGAACAAAAGGAAAATAAATCAAATTGGGTGTGCCCCCTTTTAAACACAAACTTCTTTTAGGTACCCACAAAAATCGAAGGAGGTTTTCCAAAATTTGGAGAACTGACCAAGATCTTCTGTGATGACTTCTCATACCTTTTTCTTTTCAATTAATCCCAGCAGACAAATAAGTACTGTATTAATATTATCTAGATTTTTTTCAACGTAAAACCCCCAAGGGTACCATAAAATTTCTGTTTTTTCAAAGTAGATCTTTGAAAAATTTTGGGGAATTTTTACATCCAAAAAGGGGGCGCTTACTTCCATTCTGCCCAAAACCCTTGTGATAGACAAACATAACAAATAGTATTTACAGCTTAAGGGCAATTTTGCCCCGCAATTAGCCTTGGGGACGGGGCGGGGGGGAGCGGGGAAAAAGGGGGGGGGGGCATTTTTTTAACAAAATTCCCCTATACCCCTGTAATTCACATTAATTATCCCCCCCCGGGATTCGCCGAGCAGGGAAAAACTTCCCCCTAGTTTTCTATGGAACTGTTTACCTAATGAAATGGGGTTTGGGCCCTTTAATTCCATTGGCCGAAATTAACCGAAATACGGCCCCTTTTAAGCCCTTTTAACTCCATAAAATATAATATATGGGAAAGCAAAAAAACCGGGCTATTTCTTAAAAAAGGCAAATTTTCGAGCAATTTTGAATTAAAATTTCATGTTTTGGAGGGTCAGCCCCAGTAAACCCGTGTCAAGTACTTCTTGGGGAAGCAAACCCTTGAAAAAAAAAGGTTAACTAAACTGGGATTTTTTTGTAAAAGGGTTTTGAATTATTTAACTCCTGATTTTCCAATCTGGGGCCCCAGAAAATTTTTTTTTGTTCATATACAGGGGAAAAAACAAAATTTTGGGGCCCTTCCTTCCCCCGGTTAAGGGGGCCCAAAGGGGGGGTTTTTTTTTTTTTTTCGGATAATAAACCCCCCCTTTTTGTGAAAAGGGTTTTTGTGTTTGGGGGTAAGGGTTTTTTTCCCCCAGGCACAAGGGTCCTCGGGGTTAAATCCCCCGCAGGAACCAAAACCCGCAGTGTTTTTTTTTTTTCTTTATCAAAGCACAGCCTCCTGGGGGTTTGTTTTTTTATTTATTTTCATGTTTGACTAATTACTAAGGGGCACAAGGACAGGAATTGAGTGAAAGAAATGGGGGTTTAACACTCAGTAGCTGCCTGAGAGGGATGATGTCTGACCAGGGGCTGAGGAGCTTTCCCCGGTTGTATTCCCCGGAGACAAGCTGTAAAAAAATGGATCACTAAAGAGCTAAAACAAAAAAAATGTGCGAATTTTTAATAATATTGAATGGGGAAAAATTTTGTTTTTCATTTGCAAGCTTCCCACATCAATTTTTCTTCGTGGGAAAACCCTTTTTTCCCTCTTGCAAGAGAACACTGCAAAGAACCACGGGTTCATTTTGTTCAGCAATTTTACCAATTTTAGATCAACAGCGTGCCATGACTTACTTCAATAGAGGAAAATGCATTGAATTTGTTATTACCCCCCCTCCCAAAACTCTTCCCCAATCAGGCTGCAAAGTGGGTTTCCCCGTTTTGGGAAAATACAACTTCCTCATCACCAATGAATAAATTAGATAATTTTCTATGGGTTGTATTTCCCAAAAGCTGGAGAGCTGTACTTTTCCGACCACTGCCCAAAATTTTCCCTATAGGGGCTTCTCACACCAGCCCCATCTCTGCACCCCATATCGAAACCAAAGCCCAGGCCTATAATAGAAGATGGGTTTTGCATTGCGATTGGGAAAACAATTATTTAGCCCTTCGCTGCACTTCCCAAACATCTACAAAAGGGGGACTGCATTACCCTACCTCCATTCTCCAATCTGCACGAGACAGTTTCTTTCCTATACCACAAAAACTCGACTTCAAAATTTCCCCCTTGTAGAAGGGAAAACTTTTATTTACCCCCTTACCACGGACCTCGAAATATGGATTGTGTCCAAATCTTGTTTATATTTCCACTCAAGTAGTGACATTCTCATTGCAATAATTGGAATATTTTAGAAACCCCGTTTAGGTTTCCAGCAGAAGCCCGACTCGGTATAATGAGGCCTAATCTCTACTAAATAGGTCTCTGCCCATTTATTAAATGTATTCATTTTAATAAAAACTAGGTTTAGGGTATTCATGGCACGTTTGGGGTAAGGGGGAAATGGTGAATGCATCCACTCCCCTTGGCATTCCCGGTTTGGGGTGTACAGGCCCCTTAATGGGTTTAAAAAACTGGGGGTCTTTTCAGACAACCCAAACATTAGGAAAAGGGAAAAAAGCAACAAGATGATCAGAGCAAAGAGCGTGACGGGGGAGAGGGCTGCTCCGGGGGTCAAACTACCAACCTCGATTACTGTGTAACCAAACTTTCTCCTTGTTCGTGCCTCAAATATATAGCTCGGAAACCACAACACATTGCGAAATGTAGGCAATACAACCACAAAGGAGGAAGTTATCAGCAACCTATATATAGGTATACAAGGAAGCCAGAGACTCAAGACTATAGGACACCACGCGAACGGAAGTCAACGATTTGTCCTCCTTTCCTGAATTTTTAGATATCCCTGAAAGACTTCTATTTGGTTGGAAAAAAAAAAAATCTGGTAAAGGATCTTTATATATATATAAAAAAAAAAAAAAAAAAACACACACATATATATATATATATAAATATATTCATATATATTATATATATATATATATACACACAACACACAAACATATTGAATTTCTGCTAAATGTATAAACTTTGATGGCATATGCTATCAATACCTGATAGGTGTGGGTCACACACTTATCTTGGGAACGGGTCCCTGAAAGTGTTGGCTAAGAAGGAAGAACTGGTCGTGCCTGTTGTATGGGAGTGTCAAGCACAGCTCCCCTCTGTTCGAAACTCTCATAGAACAGAAAGGCAAGTACAACCAGCTCTCCGTTCTCCCAACACTTTTGGGACCCCGTTCAAGATAAATACGGGTCCCAGAGGTGGGAATTGCAGATATATCCTATCAATATGGCATTAAAGTTTTAGATCACCCCTTTAGCCATGGATTTTCACTACTTTAGGCAAGACTTGACCCCATTTCATATGTCTAGATCTCATCCTGGCAAACCCAATGCAGTTTCCATGTGGAAAGGAGCAAAATTTTTATTTATTTTTTGTGTTGGAAAAATTCATATACGAATACAAAGACTTTCAGCAAAAACAAAGATGGATTTTCCAAGCCGATTCCAGCTCCTGACAGGTATTTTTTAGTAAATACTTGTGTTACTTATAAAAATACCAATTCTGGAGCATCTTATAACCCTGTTATTCCTCCTAGAAATGTATTACTGAACCAGTCAGCTGGGTGTTATCATTTCAGTGTTCAGAGGAGGGTGCATACTCTATCAGCACTGATTGGACAATGTCAGACTGTGCAGGACATGCCCTCAATTAGTAACACCCAGTTGACAGATTCAGTAATGCAATCCTAGAACAACAGAGGAACAGCACAACACTGAGTTAGAAGAGACGCCCCAGAATTGTTGCATCACAGAAAAACATATGTATTAACTAAAACAGACCTGCCGTGAGTGGCTACAGGTCCCAGGACCGAAAAATGGCATTACACTTCTTAACACATTAGAAACTGCTCCCACAGTACACTGGGCATCACTATTACCACCTATATATCAACTGCACAGCAATTTACATGTACAGGTACATACCGTCATACAACAGATGTACAGAATACTGCTAGATACCTTACACAGCAGTGTCACATTGTGATCAAACAATATATAGTGATATCCAGGGATTGTATGATTCTACCAGTAACAGAGTATTGTGGCCGGCACAAGAGACCTGTACGTGCAGGCTCTGAAGCGACAGTCCTAGTACTGCCAGAACATGCAAAGGAAAAGCTAATGGAGGAAGGTTAGAAAATACATAGGAGCTGTGATCATCTCTACAAATGATTGCCGGGATCTCTGGAAAGTCAGGATTCAGAGGGCTCTGCTTTATGTCTTCTTATTTCCTCTGCAATTAAGCTGGGGCTAATTAATTGCAAATCATAGGCTAGATTTCCAGTCATTACCATTGCTGAACCGGTGACCTTCACTGGTGACCCCAAAGAGAAGTCATCCATTCATTTCTTTAATAAGGTTAGTGCAAAAGGTCAGATGGAGAAACTTACATTCCTGCGTGTTCATCACATGCTGCGCCAGAAACACTTGTGAATCGGAGCCTGGGAATGGCGGAGGCGCAAATACACATTCATCACTTAAAGCTTAAAACATTAGCTAAAAACAAAACACATTATACACACACACTACACATGCTACACCCATGTGTGCTCTATACACATATGAACACACACGCACTACACACATGTGCGTGCGTTCATATGAGTGTAGCGCGCGCGTGAGCGTACATATGCGTGTAGCGCGCATGCGTGTAGCGCGCGCGTAAAGCTAACATTAGCTAAACAATCGTAGTCACACTCAGCGCTAACCATGTGTGCTCTATCACATATGCGCACACGCACTACACACATGTGCGCGCGTTCATATGCGTGCGCGCGCGCGTTCATATGCGTGTAGCGCGCGTGTGTGCGCGTTCATATGCGTGTAGCGCGCGTGTGTGCATGTGTTCATATGTGTGTAGTGCGTGTGTGCAAACACACGCACTACACACATGAACACACACATACTAAAAAATCCCATTAGGGATTTTTTAGGGCTATTATCATAGTTATTAGGTTCCGGACGGGAACACCCTTATTGGGGCGCATATCCCGTATTATTAGGCTAGGGTTTGTGGAGTAGTTATAGGGCAATCTAGAGTCAGACACACTTTTTTTTATATTAGTATGTTCTTTGCATTTTTTGGGTAGTTTATGGCTACCTTTTTATCCAGATATTATTAAAAGTTATATTTTATTCCCCATCTGATTAATATACACTGGGATGCCTTACAAAAATACCTCCGACATATACCACAGTGGAGTCAGCCATCTATAGAGCGAAAGTAGTTGCGATACACGGTGGAGCCAAAGAGATCAATATGGCGAAAGTAGTTCTTCTATCACAGAGGAGATATTGAAAACCATGCAGAAAATCATTCTAATACCACAGTGGGGCCATAGGGATGTATGGATCAGTCTCTTTTGGACTACGTTTTATCCATTCCCTGTCGGTATATGCTGAAGGCAAATGTATAGTCTAACACGCTTTTTTCCAACCCAAAAAGTGTAGAAAACCAGGAAACTGAACAAATATACTCCGAAAGAGACTATAAAGAGACAAAATGTTTCGGCCAGCTACACACAACCATAATTGTCAAAGCACCTGCGGATGTCCTGGAAATATCTGGAGAACCATGCCAAAATATCAAATAGATGGAAAAAAGCAACATTCCAGCATCTCATCAGGTGGAAAACATTATAAAAATCATTCTGTATTCTTCCATCACAAAAAGAAATTAATGGGGTCGTCTCACTACATTGATTCGTCCTGTTTTCTTGGTTTTACTTTGAAATCAGGGTCGTGTTTACTGGCTTCCACTAGGCTGCAGTAGAAGTCAGGTCTGTAACTATAGCAACTAGTGCTGGTAGCCTATCAGGATAGATCAAACCGGACTGTAGCTATAGCGACCTGAGGAGCTGATGCAGACCATACAAGAGGGGATATCTAGTAATAGGTAGGACACTGTTAATGGACATATATTGCAAAGTAACTTGTTTTTGCAAGATCTTTAACATAAAAAGCAATCCTTGTAGTGAGACAACCCCTTTAAGTGCCAAACACTGACGCGTTTCTAACACCACCCTAATAAAGCCAATCCTCCTATCACCTGATCACGGGAGGTAACGTAAGGTAATCAATAAATCCATGTAAAAACATAACATACTTATAAATAGACAAACAATATGGAATGGTATTGTCTGATTGTAGATTATGTTTTTATATGGCTTTATTGTTTGCGGATCTATAGGCGTTACCTCCCATGATCAGGTGGTGGGGGATTGGCTTTATTAGGGTGGTGTTAGTCTCTGTTGGTTTAACTGCCTGAAACGCGTCAGTGCGGACGCCATCACTTTGGTATTTCTTTCTTTTTACGATGGAAGAATAGAGAATTGTTTATAAAGTTTTCTACCTCAGTGATTTTCAACTAGTGTGGCGCGACACATGGTCGGGTGTGCCGCGGGGAAAGTTCCCCAAACTATGGTGCGCCCTGTGTTTTGTTCAGGGCCGTTCCTAGGGGCGGGCACTAGTGTGCCCGGGGAAGTCCCCAAACAAGGTGCGCCCTGGTTTTTCGGCCGCCCTGCCCGCCCGGAGCGCCCCTGACTCTGCGCGACTGTTTTATAACAGCCGCGCAGAGCCAGCAGCTGCAGGGAGGAGGCGGGACAGATCGTTCCTGTCCTGACTCCTCCGCGCCCCCCGTGACGCACAGCTTTCACCACGCCCCCTGCGACACTCGATCTCCTCGGCTGGCAGCTCTGCCGCCGATGAGACCCCTGGGAGCTGCGTGCAGCGTAAGCAGCGTGATGACGTCACGCTGCTTACACCGCTCTGCAGCTCCCACTGCTGAGCAGCTCCGGACCGGGACGCGCGGACCCAGGTGAGTAATCTTTTGTTATTTTATAATTACTTACAGGGGGCATCACTGGCTACAAGGGGGGGATCACGGGTACAAGGGGGGGGGGGGATCACTGGCTACAAGGGGGGGGATCACTGGCTACAAGGGGGGGGGGGGGATCACTGGCTACAAGGGGGGGGATCACTGGCTACAAGGGGGGGGGAGGATCACTGGGACAAGGGGGGGGGAGGATACTGGGTACAATGGAGGCACATTGGCTACAGGGGTGGGCATCTCTGGCTAGAATCGATATTATTAACTATATGTATAATATGTACTGTTTTAGTGTCATTTTGTGCCATTTTGGTTGGTGGTGTGCCCCGGGATTTTTTAAGTGTAAAAAGTGTGCCGCGGCTCAAAAAAGGTTGAAAATCACTGTTCTACCTGACAAGATGCTGGAATATTGCTTTTTTCCTCTAAAAGAGATTAGATTTGACTTCTCAATGGACAGCAGGAAGAAACTAGAAAGCATGAGGAGAAGGAGGCCTTAGACTGCCTGCAGAAGGCTGTATTATGAATGTATGCTGGATAAATGGCCACCACTATGGGTCCATTCTGTACCTCACAGGTTTCTATCTCCTTGACTTTGGGAGATGTTGCATGTTGTATTAATTTACAGATCTATTCTCTCATTAAAGAAATGCTCACCGAGACACCATATGGCGGCACATAAGGTGCTTATAACAATACACAGTAGGGAATTCCGTGTATTGCTATACTGAGTCCATACACATGGTCCTGTGTTCAGAATACACCCGTGGTTTAGAGAAAACGGAACATGCAGGCATGATGAATACACTACCCTATGTGAATACGGAGATACAGGCCCGGGAACATTTTGGTGGGGAGCTGCTCCACTGTAGCGTGTTGATCCGCACTCACGCACTTTTATACCGGACAATCGCCTCTCACATAGAGGTCACGTCTTATTCGCACGCGAACAACTCACAAACTGCAGTTTCACAAATACGGCCTCCCTCAGTCTAAGGCTCTGTTCACACGGTGTAATTGCGGCACGTACAGTACGGCAGCCCGCCGGCCCATAGACTGTCATTACTCACGACGTGTATTCGCCGCAAATAATTGACATGTCACTCATCTCCCTGCGTGTACAATACAATCGTATTGTACGAGCGAGGAGAGGAAACGCAATCCATAGTTCTCTATGAGAACTGTGGATTACCGTAATTTTGGCGCTTATCTCGCTCGTATTAGAGCCCAAATACGACACGAAATGCGTGCCGAAATAACCCCGTGTGAACATAGCCTAAAAGTTACTAATCTTCACGTTTTGCAACTTTGATAATTCTGCCTGTCTACCCATGACAGCAACTATGGATATATGCACAGTCTATGGCATACCTTACACACCCACAAAACCAGCACACCACAGGTGACCACCTTCATGAGCTACCGTGTTTCCCCCGAAAGTAAGACATAGCAGAGATTTTGTTGAATTCCCTAATATAAGGCACCCCCCGAAAATAAGACATAGCGGAAATCATCACTGCAGCGGCCCATACACACAGCTGTCACTAAGGGCGGGTGCTTCCAAGCCCCGCT
The DNA here is from genome assembly GCA_025379985.1 of Phyllomedusa bahiana. Taxonomy (NCBI): domain Eukaryota; kingdom Metazoa; phylum Chordata; class Amphibia; order Anura; family Hylidae; genus Phyllomedusa; species Phyllomedusa bahiana. The sequence continues at coordinate 26,144 of JAODAL010003989.1, forward strand.
CACCCTGAGAAACAGCCCTGGGACATATTGTTGTAGAAGAGTTTTGAAGGACCTGTGGAGGGAGGTCATGTGAAGGATGTCACCACAGGTCTCAAACATCCCAGGACAGGAGACAGTGTACAAGTAAGTGAGGGATTGGGGGAGGGGGGGGGGGAGGGGCGGTGGTGGTAGAACAGAGCACTGATACTGACACACACACACACACACACACACACCTCTCAGAAGGGCTGTTGGGGCATGCTGGAACTTCTAGTTCTACAAGTCCTAGCATGTCACATTTGCCATCCTTTGAGATAAGTCACTGCAGCTGCAATAAAATGTCCTTTATATACATATATCCTATGGTTTGTGACTCTAAACACACACACAAAAAAAAATATATTATATATAATATATATATAATATAATATATATATATATATTAAAAACACCACCAACAACTACACCCCACTAGTATAGCATGATATAATTTATTTGTGGAAAAAGAAGACATCCCCTGAAAATAAGACATAGTGCATCTTTAGGAGCAAAAATTAATAGACGCTGTCTTATTTTTGGGAAAACAGGGTACAAGCTGACGACACATGCAAGTACTCACCAACTAAATGAGACTGGCCTGGAAAAAAAATGATGGTACCTTTAACTTAAAGGGGTGTTCCAGGACTGATCAATGCTCGTTCTTTCATCGAGGGAGGAGTAAAAATTAAAGAGAAACTTCATACTTACCTCCCGGACGCTCCCGTTCACTCCTGATGCGTTCATCCCTGGATGAAGCAATGAAGATCAGCGTTCACGTGACACCTCCAGCCAATTACAGGCCTTAGAGGTCACATGCGTGTGACGTTGTGGCCTGTGATTGGCTGGAACCGTCACGTGAACAACGGACGTTCACGCCTTAATTCCTGACTGAACAGACCGACAGCCGGGAGTGAACGGGAGCCTCCAGGAGGCAAGTATGAAGTTTCTCCCCTCTAATTTTACTCCTCCCTTGCTGAAAGAACGAGCATTGATCAGTCCTAGAAAAACCCCTTTAATATTTTGTTGTACAACAGTTGAGACAAATCACTGCAAACAAAGGATTTCTGTGACACAGGAGACACTTGCTCCTGTCCACAGGCATTTTGGACAACTGCAGCTGTATCAGGTGTGAAGGTGCCTTCAAAACATAACCGAGCCTCCTCTATGTCTCACAGTAGGTACATTGCTCTTTTCTATTTCACTTAAAATATAAACACACACACATACATTACATACAAACTTCTCACAAAAAGTTAGGGATATTTGGTTATTGAGGTGAATGGGGCCGTTGGAGGGCAACAAACCAGCAGCAGGTCCGCTACCTCCACCTTTGTGCAAGGAGGAACAGGAGGAGCAGTGCCAGAGCCCCTGCACAATGGCCTCCAGCAGACCACTAATATCCATGTGTCTGCTCAAACGGTCAGAAACAGACTCCATGAGGGTGGTATGAGGACCCGACGTCCACAAATCTGTGTTGTGCTTACAGCCCAACACCGTGCAGGGCGATGGCATTTGCTAGAGAACACCAAGACTGGCAGATTCGACATTGGCACCTTGTGCTCTTCACAGATGAGAGCAGGTTCACACTGAGCACGCGACAGACATGACAGAGTAATGGTGTGGGGAAGCATTTCTTTGGAGGGTCGCACAGCCCTCCATGTGCTAGCAGAGGTACCCTGACTGCCATTAGGCACCGAGGGGAGATCCTCAGACCCATTGTGAGACCATATGCAGGTGCAGTGGGCCCTGGGTTCCTTCTGATGCATGACAATACTAGGCCTCATGTGGCTGAAGTATGTCAGCAGTTCCTGCATGATGAAGGCATTGATGCTATGGACTGGCCTGCCTGTTCCCCACACCTGATACAAATTGAGCGCATCTGGGACATCAGGTCTCATTCCATCCACCAACGCCACATTGCACCACAGATTGTCCAGGATTTTACTGATGCTTTAATCCAGGTCTGGGAGAAGATCCCTTAGGAGAACATCCACTGCCTCATCAGGAGCATACCCAGGTATTGTAGGGAGGTCACACAGGCACGTGGAGGCCACACACACTACTGAGCCTCATTTCCTTGTCTTGAGGCATTTCCACTGAAGTTGGATCAGCCTGAAATTTGATTTCCAGAATCATTCCAAATCCAGACCTCCATGGAATATTAATTTTGATTCATTGATAATTTTTATGTGCTATGAATGCATTCCACTATGTAATGAATAAAGAATTGCAAATGGAATATATCACTTGAGATCTAGGATGTGATATTTTAGTGTTCTTTATTTTTTTTGAGCAGTGCACATACACACAGATATGCATATATACACAAATACATACATACTTTTCAACTATCATTTGGAACCCTCCGCCACATTTTGGCTCATCACTCACTGCCATTGGTTTGAAATGTTCTCGGAGTTTTTTCTGAGTCTAGAGGTCTGAGGATAAAGGGTACAGGATAGGAGGTGGTGGGGTGAACTAAGAATTGACAGCCCCTTTATTACCGCCATATATTCTTCCCTGCAGCACACAGCAGGAAATACTGAAACTATTTGGACGGCAACGTGTTTACCCAACATCTGCAGATCTCAAGCGGAAATAAGACAACTGTGGTAGCGAAATAATCTTCCATCACGGCCTGAGACGAGATAATACAGAATCCTTAATGAGACATGACTCAATTAATGACTGCTGATCGGGACTAATGACCAAACAGATGGTTTCCTCTAAACACAGCCGTGGTAATTAACCTGCCGCTAATTTTCTTGCTCCGCTTCTCCTCCATGATACAAAGAACACAACCGAGTGGAGAGAAGTCAAGGCCATGAAGAGACATTGTGGCTCACGTATCAAAAAGGTGGAAAATAGTGTCATTCGGTCTATACAATGGCACTTTTACCGCGTGACCCCCATCATTCCAGATACATGAACCATTGAATAGCTGAACATTAGAGGGAGAAGATGTAAAAGGTCATTATCCCTCCACAATTCTTCTATTCATTGCTGGATCTTCTGCGCTTTGTTAGCTGGAGCCTTACCGCACCTGTCCTAGAAGCCCCAAGTGGCAGGAGTGGGGGATTCTGGGAACATCCATGCTAAGCGTGTCACCTTTTATTAGCTGGGAATTCCAGGACCCACCCTCCTAAAAATAAAAGCAGCTTAATCTGCAGACGGTTCAATAAAACATTCAGACTCCCAGGGGTCCCGGCTTTATACGACAGCTGTATACAGACAGGAATTTCGGCTTATGGTTCGGAGGCCCACAGGAGACATATTTAGATGCAGCCCCCACTAGCAGAGCCGACTGATCGCATTAGATCATTCGGAGAGTGATCAACATGAAAATTCTTCTTCCTTAGTGCAAGATAGATCTGTTTCTGACCTCATTTGAAGGCCACGTCTTTTTCACCAAGATAGGTCATAACGCTATGTCTAATATGTCAGAATGGAGTGGCGGATAACTGGGACCCCTCCACCCATACGGACCTCAAGATGCAATTTTTCATTGCAAAAGGAGGCCGTGCATTTATAGTCACCTCTCCAATGATGTGAATCCTAGTTAAAGGGGTTGTCTCACTACAAGGATTGCTTTTTATGTTAAAAATCTTGCAAAAACAAGTCACTTTGTAATATATGTCCATTAACAGTGCCCTACCTATTCCTAGATATCTCCTCTTGTATGGGCTGCATCAGCTCCTCAGGTCACTTTAGCGACAGACCTGTTTACTCTCTCCTGATAGGCTGCCTGCACTGGTTGCTATAGCTACAGACCTGGCTTCTACTGCAGTCTAGTGAAAGCCAGTAAACACGCCCCTGAATTCAAAATGAAGCCAAGAAAACAAGTCTGAGGTAAGATGAATCAATGTAGTGAGACAACCCCATTAAGGCACCCTTCCAACAATAGTTCAACAATAAATACAGCAGGGAAAAACATACATGCAATTTATTTAATGTTTTTTAAAATCAGTATAGTCCGTTAACAAAATAACACACACACACCTGAATGGGGCATAGATTAGATGACAAAAAACACCAGAGTTGCAGAAAACAGTTTGGCGCACCACTATCTTCCCATACAATAAAGGGGTTTTCTCACCAAAAAGATTAACTTGTAGGGAATGGTAAATGAAGATGACCAAATACATTGCTATGTTGATTTTGCTTTGTTCAGGAGATCGAGAAACTTGTGTACACTAGTAGTAGATAAAATCTTCTTTAAGTTACAGACCACCTCATTCTGTTCTCTCTCATCTGATTGATCCAAGCTGCCGTCAGTCAGTCCGAACATAAGGAGTCACTCCCTGCAGAGACCTCTCTCTAGCACAGAAGTTAATTTACCTAAGTTAATAACGAGTTTTAACCCCGAGAGCTCTGTAGCCTTGTGCACTGCCTAAACTGCCAGCAGTCATATCACTAACAGGAATAGCTGGCTAATAATTTCAGTCACTGCTATAGACCCACCCACAGGAACAGGAAGCTTATAGGGGTTGTCTCACTACAAGGATTGCTTTTTATGTTAAAGGTCTTGCAAAAACAAGTCACTTTACAATACGTGTCCGTTAACAGTATCCTACCTATTCTGAGATATCCCCTCTAGTATGGGCTGCATCAGCTCTTCAGGTCGCTATAGCTACAGACCTGTTCTCTCTCTCCTGATAGGCTGCCAGCACTGGTTGCTATAGCTACTGATCTGGCTTTTACTGCAACCTAGAAGAAGCCAGTAAACACGCCCCTGAATTGAAATTGAAATCAAGAAAACAGGATTGAGGTAAGATTAATCAATTTAGTGAGACAACCCCTTTAAATCTGAAGCAGCTTGTTGATCTGTAAAACAACATGGTGAGAAAACCCTTTTAATATGCCTGTTGACCTCAGGTAGGTTCCTTCTATGGAGACGGGAGAGAAGTGGCTGCCAGACACCTCTGGAGCAGACCATCTTTGGAAAAAAAAAAAAAAAGGAAAACCGAAGAACAAAAGCATCCAGCATCAAAAAGAATTCCATGATTCAAATGAAAATCATAGGGCACGTTTATACATGGCAGACCTGGAACAGAAATGTCTACATCTGAAAATCTTTTCATGCATTTGAATGGAGATGTTCCTACAGATTGTGCATGGATTTCTGCAAGTCTACGATTAATGGGACATATGCACAAAATGCAAACACTTCTGCTGTAAATCTGCGGTGTGTAAGGCTATGTTCACAACATGGACATGGGTTCTGCATCAGAGTCCGTATGAAATACAAGTGCCATTCTTTTAGATGGGGAATCCACAGTGAAGCTCACATCACCTCCTACAGTGTGGATTTTTGTACCATATACAGTCATATGAAAAAGTTTGGGCCCCCCTATTAATCGAAATCATTTTTAGTTCTAAATATTTGGGTGTTTGCAACAGCCATTTCAATTTGATATATCTAAAAACGAATATTGCACATTTTATGTTAGTACAATAAACCTCATTTCAATCCGGGAATATTACTGTGTCCATCAGTTATTAGATATATCAAATTGAAATGGCTGTTGCAAACACCCAAATATTTAGAACTAAAAATGATGAAGATTAATAGGGGTGCCCAAACTTTTTCATATGACTATTTCAAATCCGTGTTACAGACAAAAAATAAAAGGAAATGTAAAAATCGACTTCTATTTCGCGCTGGAATATATACGGTGTCCAAATCGGCGTCGAAAACTACTCCTTTAGTTAAAACCTGTAGCAGAAATCCAAGAGAATAACCGCAGATTTTGGATGCGGACTCCAAGTCATATTTTAATGAACATGTTCTAAGTTTTTTTTTTTTTTTTTTTTTTTTACAGCAAAAGATCGACAGCTGAAAATACTACAAGGCGCATTTCCTATTGAGGTCAATGGGAATGGTTTACTATCGGTTTTAGATGAGTGGATTCAAACTCGTCATGTGGACATAGCCTAACGATTAAAGGGGTTATCTCGCTACGTTGATTCATCTTACCTCAATCCTGTTTTCTTGGTTTTACTTGGAATTCAGGATTGTACTGGATTTCAAAATTCGGGAATTTACTGGATTCTACATGTAATTAAATAAATTACATGTATGTTTTCCCCTGCTGTATCTATTGTTGAAGTAAACACTCTTTGTTGGAAGGGTGCCTTAAAGGGGTTTTCTCACTACATTGATTCATCTTACCTCAGTCCTGTTTTCTTGGTTTCACTTTGAATTCAGGGGCGTGTTTACTGGCTTCTACTAGGCTGCAGTAGAAGCCAGGCCTGTAGCCATAGCAACTAGTGCTGCCAGCCTATCAGGAGAGATAGAACAGGTCTGTAGCTATTGCGACCTGAGGAGCTGATGCAGCCCATACAAGAGGGGATATCTCAGAATAGGTAGGACACTGTTAATGGACATATGTTGCAACGTGACTTGTTTTTGCAAGATCTTTAACATAAAAAGCAATCCTTGTAGTGAGACAACCCCTTTAAAAGTTGCAGGAAGAGTTGTATCCTCAAATAAGAAAAATTACTTTTGTGCTACAAAATGTTAAGCCTTGGGGTCCTGGGATTTGTATTGTTTCCTATTTATGTATGTAATAGTGTGTATGTGCACACTGGTTAAAAATCCATAGCACTTCCACAAGTAAATCTGCCACAGCAGCAACAAATCATGTGAGTGTATGCAACTGTGGAGGTCTCATTACAGCAGGGGAAGGTAGTGCAATGTACTCTAAGGAAGTGTTCCCATGGCAAAGATCAAGGTTTTTAGTCTTTTTTTGGCACATAGGGGGACGGCTTTTGTTTGCGGATTCAAGCCGTCCTCCTTCGCACCCACATGTTTTATATTTCCCCCCAAGATGTGGGAACAAAGAAAAATGTTCTTGTTTTCGAAAACCCCGGGGTAAAAAAAAAAATTGCCGAAAATCCGTTTTAGTGGGGCCACAAACCATCTGAAAAACCAACCCAAAAAAAAAAAAAAAAAACAACCCTGGGGACAAGTCTTAAAGGGAATGTGTTATAAAAAAAATTACTAAATTTTTTAAGTCCCGATTTAGTTAAACACATTTTTTTTGGGGAATTTTTGGGGGGTTTTTTTTAAAATTTTTTATATACTTTTTAATTTTTTTAAAAATTTTTTAAATCTTCAGTTTTTACTTGGCCACTGGGCCTTGTTTGCCTGCTTTTTAAAAGAGTCAAAAGGGTGCTTTACAGAGCTTCATGCCATAGGGGGTCTTAAAACTGAATCAGTCCCCTTGATTCTAAAAGGAGAGTTTTTAGTCTGCTCTGTGACCTGGAAGAAATCACTGTGCAGGGAGGTGAAAAGGTGAACTGGTTTTAAACTCTTGTGACTGGGGAGATCCCTGGTTATCTTTTCACATGGGGGTTCCTTTCTTTTGACCCTTTTTTGATAATGAGCAGAAACTGGAATCTTTCCCTACAGAACAGAATGTCAGACCATTATTAGGGCCCAGTGGCCAAAGGGGAAAAATGTAGGGGTTTAAGAATTTTAAAAAAAATATTAAAAAAAGATATGGAAAAAAGAAAAAAAAAAAAAACAAAAATCTTTTAAAATTTTAACTAAAAAATTGAGTTAACAGCAAGTCATTTTTGAAGACACATTCCCTTTAAGCATTTTACAATTTCAAGTTGCTTCGATAAATCAAACAAAAAAAACAAATGTCAGTCATCTTGCAACATGTCTAATCTCACGTCCTGGATATTTCATATTAAGTAGGGCTATATATTGGGCTGAGACAGATGTACCCTGTTTCAAAACGTGACCTTGAAAAGACATTTGTATTATATAATTTACCCCCATTGCAGCTGCACATACCACCCTGGGCTGTGTATTACATAATGGCCGCATAGCAGAGTTAACAATATGGTCACGCAGCAGAGATTTTTCAGGGAACGGGAGCACTCTGTTCTTTTCAGGCTCCGCCCGATCAAAACCATTTACAGGAGGAAAGAGGAAAACAATGTCAGGAGAAAGCACTAAGCTATGGAAAAGAATGCAATCAGAGAAACTTTTAACATGGCTTGCTCCTTTCAGTAGGGGCAGCCTTCACGCTGTTGGGGAAGGGCAACTGGAAGGTCGTGAGTATCGGTGACCAATGCTCGCTTTAAAATTCTTTCACATTTCCATTCATTTCAGGCTCCCGGCTCTAAGACGTGCACAGATGTCGCCAGTCATCCTTTATTTCAGGAGCCGGGACTCAATTTTTAAAAGCCCGCAATCCCAGCCAGGGACATCCAAACCGGGCAACATGGGAGATGAATCATTGGACAACAGATGGAGAGGATGGGGGTTTTGTGAACCGGGTAACGTAATTCCACACCCTTCAGATATACCCCACTATATACATAGATAGGAAACCATGCAAATCCCAGGGCCACAAGGTCTAATATTTTAGAGGAAAAGACCAATTCTCTCAATCGCTGGGCACGAGCTTCTCTGCGGCTTCTTAGGAAATGTCAGGCCAATCGTTTCTTAGAGCTGCTAAAGAACGGGTATTACAAACAACACCAATACAGGAAAAAATACATATAATAAAAAAAATATTATATTATATTTATATATTATATTTATATATATTATTATATAATATATATATTTATATATATACACAAAAACTTATTATTATCTATAAAAAAATTAGAAAAGACAATTTACATTAGACATATTACATTTGGGTTAGTAGATGTGGGGTGCCATAAGACACAGGGCCAATCCTGGTGGCATTGCACCCCCAAAAGTGGCATAATCCCATTATCCAATAAATGGCATTGTATATTAGCAAATATTTAAAATACATAACCAGTGTATATAGCAAATAAAATTCACCATAAAATAGATGAGGATATCCACCAGGATGGAGTCCAGAAGGACCCCCAAACGCACGTTTCCTCCCTAGCGTCTTCGGTTCTGAGATATATTAAAGCTATGCGAGGCAGGGGGGGGTTGATGTCTCTTTATAAGCGGCTGAAATATCCAACTGTGGTGCACGTTGAAGAGGGACTGCAGGTTAGAGGATGGAAACTGGCAAAGGTGGGTAAAAGGTATGAGAAAATCAGAAAGGGGGGAAACCCCCCCCCCCCCAAAAAAAAAAAAAACAGGAAAAACTTTTTTCCTACATAAAGCGGACTACTTACAAACGCAACTATTCCATAGCACATAAGAAGAGCACCATCTATTATTTTTAGGACCCATTATTAGAGAGGAATTACATTATGTCACTAGAGAATTAAAAACCAAAACCCATTTTCTTGGTCTTTTATATATGGTCATTGACCTGTAAAATACCAGCAGGTTGAATCGCTGGTAAAATTCTTTTAAACTAGTCCCTGAGAATCCAAAAATTCTCATTATCTGGCACAGGAATCTCATGCAACTAGGAGACAGATTCAGAGATGGCAAGATATGATGGCTTCATACACACTCAGCTCTGACGTCAGGTAATGCAGAGCCCATAGCCTGCTATTGAGCTGTAGTTTGCATTTATATACCTCTAATTTGATATGGAGACAGACGGCGATTGTTTATTCCCCTCTCCAAAATTTGTCCAACAGAAGTGTGTATATTATAATATATATTATATATATATATATATATATATATATATATATACTATATATATATTATATATAGTATATATATATATTAGTATTATATATACACACTATACACAAAACACTACACACACACACATTACATACATTACACACAACATACATATACACACATTCATAAAATGTGTATATGCATCTATGTAAACACATTATTATGACCACTAGCTAATGACCACAGTTACCAGTAGGTGAGGCATGGACGGGTTGGGGAGTGGATTAAAGGGTTGTCTCACTACATCGATGCATCTTACTCCTCAGTCCCGTTTCCTTGGTTTCACTTTGATACAGGACCATTGTTTACTGGCTTCTCTAGGCATTGCCGTTAGAAGCAGGTCCTGTAGCTATAGGCAACCAGTGCTGGAGGCTTATCAGAAAGATCAAAACAGGTCCTGTAGCTTGCAACTCTGAGGATGCAGCCCATACAAGAGGAGACTTATCAGAATAGGTTAGGACACTGTTATGGACATATATTGCATAGTGATAGTGACTTGTTTTTTGCAGATCTTTTACATAAAAGCAATCTTTGTAGTGAGAAAACCCCTTTAAGGTTCTGGTAGGTTGTCACAAGTATCTGGAGAGAGCCAACATGATAATCAGGGTGTTCCCATTGATGCTCAATTGGGCTCAAGTCTGAGGATTTAGGAGATCCTGGTAGTACTTTGCTAGAAATGGCCAACCTATAAATGCCACCAGCTCAAAGCACATGACCCATGCTCTATCAACATTGAAAGTAGGGAGTGGTCATAATAATGTGATGGGATGGTTTGTGTATTACGATGTTCTATCTCTATGTATCAGAAACGATCTCCCCGGTAAGCAATGGACCGGGGCAAAACTAGTATTTATCGGGCCCCATAGCAAAAGATGGACTCCTATCAAAGCTGATAGAAAACTGAAACCGCATAGGTAGCAAAAATTAAAAAGTATGGCTAGTAGTGTGAGCAACATAAAGGAGCAAGTATTTGTGAGGTGTAAAGAAAATGATGTGTTTTTCCAGAAGTTTGCAAAATTAAAAAACTGAAAAGTATGGCGTATATGTAATCAGCCCCCCCCCTCCCCTCTCCTAAGCCAATACCTTGTGGGACCATCTTTATCTCACCAGAGCGCTTTCTTCCACATGCTGGTGGTGTCCCCTACAAAGCTTTTTGCAAACAGGACTTCTTATGGCTTACTTTCAAAAAGAGCTTTTTTTTTCTTGCCACGCTTACCTAAACGCCAAATTTTTGGAGTACATGACTAATAGTCTTCGTGTGGACAGATTCTCCCACCTGAGCTGTGGATCTCTACAGCACCTCCAGAGTGACCCTGGACCTCTTGACTGCTTCTCTAATTAGTGATCTCCTTGTGTATGCTGTCCGTTTACATAGATAGGTCTTGTTAGGTTAGCAGTTGTGACATACTCCTTGATGGACTGAACAGATCAGATCTTGGGCTATTTTTTTTAAAAACCTAATCCTGTAATACACTTTGCCACAACTTTATCCTAGAGTTGTCCTGTGTTTCAACCCAAGTCCAAAGGAAACAAAAGAGGAGAAGGAAGGAAAAAGGGGGACAGGCGCAATCTGGTGTAGTAAATCACACAGGTAGTTAAAGCAGATTGTAATTAAAACAGAGGCTGCTCACCTGAATTAGTTGTATTAACTATGGTACAACTCATGTGTGCACATATATAACCTCTGGCAGTCAAGGTTCCAATACGCTGGGATCTTAGCACTTCTCACCGGATCCACAACAGGATACAGGGTAAAAAACTACTTAGACAAAATGACGGAGTGCTGGTGGAACTAAGCGCTCGGAGGAGTTATGTAACAGGACACTTAAAATAAGCTGTGTGTCCGCATCTATTTAAACCCAGTAACGATTAAGGGTCATAAGCTAGAACTGAAACGCGTTAATGTTCGTTCTGTGAATACTACTTCGTTTTTTAATATATTTAACATGATGGGACCAATAAAGTTTGTTCGCTTTTAATTCACTTATCCGTGTCCTGGAGGAATCAGTTTCTCTCTGGATCAAGTGTGTGCACCTGTGGCCGAGTCATCTCTTCTATGCACCAGACGTCAAGCTCCAGAACCATACGAAAAGGGAGCGAACCTCAATTTTTTCTGTTTTCTCACTAAATTAGAGGACATTGCATTTTAGTAACCAGCAATGGTGAACAGTGTGGGCACCTATATAGTGCTGAACAGAATGGCCATCTCATAACTAGAAATAGTCAACAGTGTGGTCACCACTATAGTGCTGGGCGGCATGGCCTGTTAGTGACCAACATGGTCACCAGTATAGTGCTGGACAGGATGGCCGTTTAGTGACAAGCAATGGTGAACAGCTTGTTCACCCGTTTAGTGCTAGACACTATGGCCGTTAAAGCGGTTTTGCCACGAAGTGAGTTCCTTACCTCTTATCTGCTCAGGAGAGAATATAAACAAAGCATGCCGATTCATGAACGGCTGGAGGGGTGAGAGGGAGGGGGTGAGCAAAGAGCGAGGAAGCGCCTCTAAATTTTACTCAAATAAATTACATTACAACCAGTGGATTCTCTATACAGCAGACAGCCTCATACACTGCACTTTCTCCACAGCCCCTTACAAGCTCCTTCATGTTCCCTGTCATCAGATAAGAAGTGCAAACACGGCCAAATCAGCTCCTGTCAGTGTCCTGGTCGTGTCTAATGTAAACTTTCAGGAAACTAAGGGGGACTGAGCACTGCTGTAGCTCTCAGAGGCTTCACTTTTTTAATGACATATTTAGAAAAGGGAATAAATACCCATTTTGGGAGGATCCCACGTCAACATTACATCGTGGCAAAACCCCTTTAAGTATCCAGCAATGGTGCAAAGTGTAGTTCCCACTATATCGCTGGGCAGCATGGCTGTTTGGTAACCAGCAGTAGTGAACAAACAGCATAGTCAGCACTAAAGTCCTGGAGAGACAGAAGAGCATCTGGTTCTAGCACAAGGACCTTGGAGGATGATCACGGACAGTCCCAAGCATGTCCATTCAGCTTCTTTGCCGTGACAGGACTATACTTCATGAAATAACATCCTTGCACGTTTCCTCCTTGCGGTCAGGTGATAAACTGTTATGATTTTGTGGAGTCAGGAGAAAATCCCCGGCAGCTGTGTTGTCCTGTGCCATCATCCCACATAACGCAAATATTTTTTTTAAAAATCTTTATCTCCGCAAATCATTTACAAACCTGTCCACCAAACCAAAACAGGAACCGAGAAAACATCTTAGAAAGATCCCTTTATTATTCCTGTGCTATTTTAATAAAAGCCCCCTTTAAGGTTTCCTTTCACTCTCTGTTTAACAGAATGCCGTTTGTCTCCATACTGGAGCCAGGAGCATTTTATACCTGTCTGGCTCCAAGCAGTCCCCATTTGCAGTCAGTCCCACTATAAACAATCAGCAACTGCAAGGATTCCCTGAGGGAGCGGGCTCGGTGGTGGTGGTGGTGGTGGTGGAGACGGGTGGTTCCTTCTCCAAGCAATCCTCAACACACTACAACACAGGCATCCTAAAACTGCGGCCCTCCAGCTGTTGGGAAACTACAACTCCCATCATGCATTTATATAATCTATAATAGTGGGCATGATGGGAGTTGTAGTTTCCCAACAGCTGGAGGGCCGCAGTTTGAGGATGCCTGCTACTACAGGTAGATTACATAGACTTGCCCAAATAACAAAAACATGGCAAAGGAGGTTTTACAAAGCAATAAATGAAGGGACAGACAGACAGAAGAGAGCCCCAATGCAAGGACCGTATATGGGCCCTTTGCTCGCTACGATAAGCAGAGTGCTCTATGAATAAAGTACTCAGTCTCGTAAACAAGAAATTGTGGGCTGGAAAATCCATTAGCTCAGTCCCTCCCATTTATTATAAGGCAGTCAGATGCTTCCTTCTGCCATTAAGGTCCCTCACCTGCTGAGCACCTGTGCAGCTGAACATCTGGTATGTCAGCCCTTGAATAATTGCAAGAAGCTATGGAGGTCTTTCGTCTGAAAACCTATTAGCCAAAAATGGATGTGTCACCTCCATACAATGGAATCCATTACTCTGTCCCATATACAGAACAATAGATCAAGAAACAGCATATGGGCCAAGTAGCCCACCGCCCATGATCAACTAGTCATTAGTTCCGAGGACCAGAAATGATCTTTCTTGCTGACCGTGCAAGAGGGTCAAAAACGGGGGAAGTCTACTCAACCAGAGGGGTCAACAAGACCTGGCATTGCATATGGTAGCAGCCTATAAACTATCGGTTGCATGACATGTCATCAGTAATCAAGAGTTTGGCTCAATAATAAAAATGGATGATGGTTTGTGAGATGAACAAAGCCAAGTCCAGAGTTTTTAACCCAGGTATCTGTACAGCACGTGTCAAACTCACAAGCTAAATCCAACCCAACACATGTTATATGGCTGCAAGAGCTTCTACACCGTGAGCGGGACACAGAAGGACCGACTCTCCACTATCCCAGAAGGACACAGCCAGTGCCTGGCAGAAACGCCAGCACCTATGGGTGCCATCTTTGATTCAGCGTTCCCATGTGCACCTCCACACTTGTCTGTTCAGCACTTACAGGTGATGGCATCGTTCTGAAATCCCTGCCTAAGCATCCTTGACACCCTCTAAGGCAGGGGTCCCCAACTCCAGTCCTCATGCCCCACCAACAGGTCATGTTTTCAGGATATCCCACAGAATACACTGGCAATAATTAAGTCACCTGTACAGCATAACTAAATGTCCTGTGCAATGCTAAGGAAAGCCAGAAAACATGACCTGTTGGTGGGCCCTTGGGGACTGGATTTGGGATCCACCGCTAGGCCCCGGCCCGACACAGGGGGGCCCACTGGGCCCTCATAGCGTGAGGACCCCCCGGGGCCCGGGTGCGGTCAGCTCGGGGTCGCGTGAAGTGAGGTCATCGCGACGCTGCCTCCCCTCGAGCGAAAGGCGTCATAGGCCGTCACCCAGGAGGCCCCGGGGGGCGCCCCCAGCGCTGGGGGGTATGAAACCCCCCACACGTCCCCCTGCGGATGAAGAGGGGCGCGCGCGGAAAAAAGGGGGGGGGGGGGGGGGCGGCCCGAGAAGAGGGTAGGTGGTATTAATGTTTTATTTTTGCCTCCCCTGGGGCCCCCCCTACGCCTGCCTGGGGCCCCGCTATATACCGCTAGCCCCTAAACCCTGTTGCTGAGGGACATATATACATATACCTGCCGATGAGAGGGCAGATCTATTTCCTGTCTAATGAGGGGATGTATTACCTGTAAGTAAGGGGGGTTGTGGAAATTAGGTTCTAAGATTTTTTCCAAACCCCAAGGGGGATTTTGGCCGGGAGCAATCAGCATGAAGGTGTGAACCGGGGTGGGGAAAAAAAGGGAAAGTGAACGACGCTGTCAGAAAATGCGTCACCTTTAGTACTAAATGACCCGCAAGTAATCAATTTCTGTAGGCGTTACATACAAATAGTATCTGCCACTATTGGTCATTGTATGGGGGTGGTATACTCCCTTCAAGCCTGTTACAGTGAAGTCCATTGGGGGGGTCGCGTTCGGGTCAGGGGTTTTTAGGATTATTTTATACTTAAGTAGTAATAGTTTTGGGCTTGGGTTTTTTAGGAGTGTTTTTTAGTAACAACATTGTTCTGGTAGATTTGCTCCCTGTACTGGATTATTTGGTGATCGTTATTTGTAAAGTATTGCACTGTCATACGGAGGTGAGCGATTTTGAAAACGCAAATTGGTCATCGCTGATTTTCATTGTACAGAGACTGCTGAGGTGATGGACTGGAGCTATGTAGAATGTGCAGAAAGTTAGTGACAGGACCTGGCGCAGGGGCGAGAGGAATTAGTGTGCAATTAGGGTGCAATTTTTTTTTTTTTGGGGGGGGGGGGGGCCCCTTGGTGTTTTTTTGCTAGGGACCAAAATGCCTTGTCCCAGCTAACATCGTTTCAGTGATTGCTCCATTAACACAGGTGTGGGTGTTGAGGGGGACAGGCTGGAGATCAATCGTCATGATTAAAGGGGAATCACACCACGGGACACTTTAAAAGGAGGGGGTGCTTGGCATCATTGGGTTTCTCTTCTTTTAAAACCAGGTTATCCTAAAGAAACACTGATATCATTGACGCACAAAATGGCCTAACGGGGAAAGGGTATCCAGCAGGAAGATTTCACCTCATCAACAACATCGCACAACAAAGGGAATTCAAGGAGAGAGGTTCCATTTTTGCCAAAAGGCTCCAGGGCGCCCAAGAAAGACCACCCCCCGGGGACCGTCTTTTAAAAATGTTTCGCTTTGGGGAAACGGGCTACCAGCAAGGGAGAGCTTGTCAGGAAAAAGGCAGCAGGAGGGGTGGTGCTCTGATGCACTTGGGGGCGGAGACTCTGGACAAGGGGCCCGGGGGTCAAGGAGGGCAGCAAAAAGCCCCTTTTCCCCCAGAAAAAACATGGGACAGACTGATTTTGCCAAAGGTACAGGGGTGGACTGCTGAGGGCTGGGGTAAATCATTTTCCTGATGAACCCCTTTCCCAATGTTTTGGAACTCTGGAAAAAAGCTTGTTCGGAGAAGACAAGGTGAGCATAACCACCAGCTTGTCTCATGCCAACTGTAAAGCATCCAGAAACCATTTATGTGTGGGGTTTTCTTTCACCCAAAGGGAATCGGCTTCTAACAGTCTTGCTAAAAACACATCCTGAAAAAAGAATGGTCCAGAATTTTCCTCCAAAAGCAATTCTCCCAACCGTCCAAGAGCGTTTGGTGATCAACAATGCTTTTCCCCGCATGATGGAGCACCTTGCCATAAAGCAAAGGTGAAACTAAATGGTCAGGAACAAAACAGGATTTTGGGTCCTGGCCGGGGAAAAACCCCAGATCTTAACCCCCTTTGAGAATTGGGTCAATCCCAAGGAGGGGGGAAAACAAAAACCAAAAAATTTGTGACAAAATGAAAGCATTGTTGTAAAAGAATGGACTGTATCATGGGTTTGGCCCAAAGTTGATTGAGAGCATCCCGGGGGAAAATTTGGGCAAGGTCCTGAAGAAGAAGGGTCAACACTGCAAAATTTTGGGACTTGCTGCATTAACCATTCTAATGTCTTTTAAAAGCTTTGTTAATCATAATATGATTGCACTTGTATTTATGTTTGTGTAAAAAAATTGACAAAAAACACAAAAACCAGGGGCACAATCATGTAAAAAATTAAATTTTTTTGTCATCTCAAAAAATTTTGGCCATACTGTAATCAGCATATAACTAAAGGGTTTTTGGTAAAAGTACGTGTAATAAAAAAAAGGGGTCCCTCAAATTACAATGGCCTCAGGAAACGTATTTTCAACATAAATGGGCTTTCCCCAGCTTTTGGGTGTGGTTTCAAGATACAATGTCCCAGACACGGATTCGGCCAAATATGAGCATTTTAGGGTAAAAAACCCTGATTAGTGAAGTTCTTCATGATTGGGGGTCTTGCAGACTTCTAACTCGCGCGGTTTACATTTTATTTCTGCTTTTTTACATGTGGCAGGATGAGCAACTCTTCAGGTGAGGGCGTTCAATTTTCTTTTTTTCTGATACATTGTCCCAAAATGACCCAAAAACAAAATCAAAAATAGAAAGTGTTTTCCAGTTTCCCAAGCAGCTTTTTTTCGGGCTGAAATGAAAGGGAAATTGGCAAAATGAAGCCCAAAAAAAAAAAAAAGTTACGCAATAACAAATTTACGATAAAGAAATTATTTTTTCCCTATTCTCCCCCACTTTTTCAAATTTAGCTGACCCCCAAACCCCCCCCTTTTCTTGTTCACATCTGATTAGTTTTTTAGTTAGTATAAATCCATCCTTAGGGGGTCCACCTGGTAAACATGGTCGCATTTTTCCTTGTTTCAAAGGGAAAAAAAAAAACCCCAAATTTTAAAAAAAAAAAACTTTTACTTGAAAAGCCTTTAAAAAAATTTGGCCCTCCAAAAATGGAGGCCCCACACCCCAAAAAAAAACCCAAATTTTTTTTCCCTAGGAGGAAGAAAATGCTGGGTTCCTCTAAACCCTAAATATCCAATTTTGGGGTTACTGACCCAAAGGGGGTTAAATTGCCCCCCCCTGGGGCGGAGTAGTCCCCCCAACAGGAGCGGGCCCCCCCTCTTAAAGGGGCCGCCCCTGGTCAGACCCCTTAAACCCGTTCCAAAAAGGAAAACCACAGGACTAAAAATATAAAACCTCCAGGAAAAATTCAAACCACATAAAATCTTTTCTTTTTAGTCCCAGGGGAGGCAACGAGTATAGCCAAAGAGTAAAAAAAGCAAAGAAAATCAAAAAATTTTATCCAACGAAATTAAAAGGGGGTTTAAAAAGATTTATCTAGGGGCCTCCTTTTGTGCCAACAAACTAGATTTAAGGAATTTACATGGAATTTTTAAACCCAAAATTTGTGAGAAAACAAAAAAGGGATAAATTCTTCAAAAATGTAGATCAAAAAAAAGATTGAGGAAAATGGTTTTTTTTTGGGGAGGATTTTCAGGGGGTGGGAAATTTTTTAAGAATTGTAAGGGGAAAAGAGGGGGCAAAGGGTAGGGGTTATCCCACACGAAAAAAAAAGTACTCGATTCCCCCCACCCAAAAGGGAAACCCCCGAAAAATTTATTTTTTTTCAAAAATTTGGTCACACCCCAAAAGGCCCGGAAATGTTTGCAAAAAAAACAATATGGAAATAAGCTAATAAAGAAAAATCTTTTAGGGAACCCGAAATGCCAAAGGCTCTGGTATCTCTTGATCAGATGCAATTTGATAATTAAACCCCCCATAAGGGGGGGCAATTTAGTTTTTCTTTGGTCATTTAAAAATATAAAAAAAAAGTGGTTTTAAAAAAACTTAATAAACCCCTCTAATTATGCTATAAATTCCTGGTGACCCTACGGAGATTTTCTTGAAGGGAAATAAAAACATTGTGATTTAAGGGAATTTTAGATGGGGTTCAAATAACTAAAAAAATCATCACCCAAATTTTTATTAAACCCCAAAAAAAACCCAGAATAAAACGCCCTTTTATGCCTTTCCCAAAAAAACCATAAGGGACTAGCCCTCTGAAGGGGGCGCCCAAAAGTGTCCGGAATGGAGTCACTAAAAAACCCTCAGGATTTTTCCCAAATGAAATCTTTTAAGGGGGGTTTTTTTTTCACTTTGCCCCCTACTTTAGGGATACCTCGGTTTGCTTGAAAATTGGAAGGAATTCCCCCCCGGGGGGGGTTTTCCCGATGTAAAAAATTTGGCCCCCCGGTGTATGTTTGGAGTGAATTAACAATTTTGATTTCCCCAAAATCTTTAAAAAGGATGGGGAAAAGGGGTTAATCAATTTTTTGCATACTAAAGCAACAGGCATGCCAATCAATAAAAACACTTGGGACTCCAAATTTTTTTTGGGAAATTTTTACTCACCCATAAAAATTTTTTTTCTGTTTGGGAACCCCCGGGTCTACCACCCCGCAGGGGCACAGCTTTTTGGGGAAAAACCCTGTGCTCCCCCGTATGCAAAATTTTTTCCCCGGGGGGGAAGAAGACCCTGGTGTTCAGTGAGGGGTTTGGAGATCTATACCTTTTGTATTTTATTGTGGGGGTGGATACATTCCCAAAAATGTTTTTTTATATTGTGGGAGGGACTGAGGCTCACTTTCATTTTTTTCCCTTGGTTACTCTTTAAAAATTCAATGAAAATTTGGGTTTTTTTTACCCTCAGAAAATCCATGGAAAAAAATATCATTTTGGATGTTTAAAAACTGGGAAAGGGGGAAGCAGGGGAACCTACAAAAAAACCCCCTTTAAAGGGAAAACCCAAAATCCCAAATAATAATCTACTGGGGATGGGAGAGCCACCATCCACCGGTTTTTAAAAAGGGGTTTTCCCTAAGGGAAAAATATCTTAAAGGGTGAGGCGTAATTGCTCCCAAAAAATTGAAGAATTCTAAGCACCTCCAAAGACCTGAAGGAACCGCTTTCTGGATAGGGGGTTATCCTTTGGGCCCATTTTAAAAAACGGCCTTTAAATAGCCTTTGGGAGAAGGATAGAACGTCCCCCTTCTCAAACCCTAGTTCCCAAAAAAAGGGCCAAAAAGAAATCGGGTTGTGGAAAAAAATTGGGACTATGATATTTAGTGATGAAAAAAATTTAAAAAAAACGAGGAAATACTGGGTTTTATTACGAGGGTGACAAAGGCTTGGAAGGATTTTTTTCCATTTTTGCCCTCTGTGACATATCGGAGAGGGGTCCCCGCAAGATAGATTAAAAATAGTCACACACCCCCCCACCCCCAAAACCCCCGTCTTGGGTTTTGAAAGTAGACCTTTTTGGGAGTACAATTTTTGGTAAATTTTGTATATGCCCCTATTTTGCAAAAAAAACCCAAAGGAAATTTGGGTGTCATTTTAAAAAGGGACCAAAACTTTAAAAACCCAGAAATTCTTTAATTGTTTTTCTAAAGGGGGAGTCTAAACTCTGCACCTGCAATGTAAAAAAAAGTATGTGGGAAAAAAAAACTAGAAACAAACAAAACTAGGGTAGGTTAACATTTGGGGGATGTGAGACATCGCAGAGACAACCCCATTGGCCCCCTTTATTTGTTTGGGGGGTACCACAAGGGGGTTTTAAAAACTTGGGGCTTTTTTTTGTATTTAAAAAATTTCCCAAAATTCCTCTAGAAAAGGGACAAAGATAAAAACCTTCCCCTGTAAAAGGGGACTGAATGGACTTTTAGGGGTCAAAAAATGCAACCAGAGTGGGGCCCGAATGATTTACTAATTTTTTGGGTGCTTTTTTGTTTCCCCTTAATTTATTAAATTTAAATATCCCCAAAAGATTTTACAAAAGAGATTTTTACCCAAATTTTAAATTGGGTTTTAAAAAGTAAACAAAAATTTTTTAAAAAAGGTGTTTTAACTAAATTTTCTATTTTCTATAAAATATCCTAAAGGTAAAGAAGGGAAAACCCTTTTTGGGGATCTTTCCAGTGTTGGTTTAAAAGGGAAAAGGATTTCCCAACCCCCAAAATATTTCTGATTTTTTTAATTTTTTGATTTATCCTTTAAGGTGGCGATGCTTTATGCCCTTTCCCTCTTTTATCCCATTAAAACTCATTTGTATAAATTTGGGTTATTTTTATTTCAGCAAAGTATTTCCAAAAAAATTTTGTGTTATTATGTTTTTTTGGCCTGGGATGTTCCCCCGGGCCCAGTTTTCCCCTTTTGCTCGACGGTTTTCTGCGCATGTAATTTCCCTCGCACCCTTTCGTTTTTTGGTGTTAAATGGCCGGTTTTGTTGGGCCCCATTACCCACCAAAGGAAGGGCCCCCATTTTCTTTTTTTTTTTTTTTTTTTAAATTTTTTTTTAAAAAAAAAATTTTTTGGGGAAAGGAGAAACTAACTCTCTCGCGGGGCCCGAAATTTGGGCTCCGTGGGGGGGGGGGAAGGGGGGGGGGGAGGTGGGCAGGAAAATGGGTGTTTTGGGTTTTGGGGAAACACTTCGGTATTTTTTCCACTTTAAAGATCTTTCCCTTTTGGGGGGGGGAAGGATGCTTTGGGGTAAGTCCCAAAACCCGAGGCAAACAACAATCTTTAATCTGTATTTTTTTGGATTATCTTTGACGGCATTTCCAAACCTTAAAGGCCAAAAATTTTAAGTATCTTTTTCTAATTTGTCCCTTTTTTGGGGTGTGTGATTTTTAAATCTTTGTTTCAAAAAGTTCTTTGGGTTTCCCCTGATGAACCCTATAAAAATTTTGGGGGAAAAGCGTCGGGGCTTTGGAAAAAAATCACCCGGGGTTTTTTAATTAAAGAAAACAACGGAACGTTGTTTTTTGTTTGTGGGTCTTGAACAAAACACCAGTTTTCTTAAACAATGAAAACAAAAACTTTTTTTTTTTGTTGTTTTTTTTCTTCTTGTTTTGTTTCATGTGGGCAAAAAAAATGATTTTATGTGGATAGAATTGTTTCTCCCCCCGGGGTGTTTTAAAACCCCCATATGGGGGGTCCTTTTGGGGGATCCTTTTTTGGAAAAATGTTTTGGGGGCCCGACCTAGGGTGCGCTTTTCAAAAATAGGTGGGGGGGGTCCGTTGGGGGGGGAAAAACCTACTCCCCCGAGGGGGGAAAATTTTTTCCCCTTTGGGGCAAATAAACCCCTAATTTTGGGTATTTAGATTTTTTAGGAAAGAAACCCCCCAAAAAACATTTCTTTTTCCCCTCTAGGAGAAAAAAATTTTGGTGTTTTGGGTTTCTGTGGGTCCTCCCTTTTGGGGCATTTTTTAAGGCTTCAAGTAAAAGTTATTTTTTTTAATTGGGTTTTTTCCTTTACTGGGGAATTTTTTTTCCAAAAAATTTAAACCCAAAAAGGCAAAATTTTGATTTTATGTCTTGAGTTTTTTCAAAGTTTGGATAGAATTTTTTCCCGATACGAATTTTCCCAACCCCCAAAAACCTTCGCTGGGCCATCTCTCCCCTGCTTTTTTTCCTCTCACCTGGGCTTTAAATTTACTTTAACCTGGGTTTCCCCCCTATTAAACCTTCTGCACCAAAAAAGACCCAGCCAAAATACAGGGCTTCCCAAATCCCCACCTGCTCCCCCCTTTTCTCTGCCCCTCCTGGCTTCTGGGGCAAATCCTCAAAAAACCCAAGGCCCCCCCCGCAAAATTCCCCCTAATTTTCCCCGCCTTGCCTAAAAAAAATTCACCCTACAAACTCCATTAAACCCCCTTTAAACTAAGCAAATCCCCCCCGAAACCCTTTCTCCCCCCCCTTTTCCCCCCGGAAACGCTTTTGGAATTTCACGTTCCCGTATGTAATAAACTCCCCCATTTTGGGCTGATGGAAAAACTTGGCTTTCACCCCCCGAGACTTTTTCCCCCGCCCTGCCTCCTTTGGGCAACCCCAACCGCCATCCCCACCTACCTCTCGCCCAACGGGATGGCGAAAGGGGTTGGCCTTTCCGTCAGACCATTTGTTTTTTTGTCCCCACTCCACCTCTGCCGTCCCTGATCCTCCCCTCCTTTGTGGTGCACTCTGTATCTACTACCCACCCAACCGCCAAGTGGCTGTTGTCTACCGACCCCCCAGGCCCTGCCACCTACTATCTTGAACACTTCCCGGCTCCTCAACTTTCTTTCCACTGACATCCCCACTATTATCATGGGAGATTTTAACATCCCAAATCGCGCCCCCCCTCCTCTGCTGCCAACAAACTCCTTTCACTCTGCTCTTCCTTCCACCTCTCACCTCTGGAGCCACTCACAAAGATGGACACACAATGGACGTCATCTTCACCCATCTTTCCCCCCTATCTGACTTCTCAAACTCTCCCCATCCCATATCTGACCACAATCTGCTTACCTTCTCCACTCCACCTGCCCACCTGTCTCACATCTAGTACACCCCTGCAGAAACCTACAAGTCCTTAACCCTCGCAATCTGACTCTTGCACCTCTTTCTACCATATCGTCACTTAATGACCCAGATGCAGCCAACGTTTTCTACAAGCACACAGTCACCACCACCCTGGACTCCGTTGCTCCTCTCACACACAATAGAACCTGCAAAAACAGACAACCCTGGCACACATCATCAACTAAACAGCTAAGGCGAGCTTCCAGAATCGCTGAACGCCGCTGGAAGAAATCCCGATCCACCGCTGACTTCAACTCATACAATCACTACACACATTTAAATCTGCACTCGCCTCAACCAAACAGAATTATTTCACCACTCTGATATCCTCTCTGTCTCACAACCCCAGACAACTATTCAATATCTTAAACGCCCTCCTTCGTCCCCCCACACCTCATCCCCCATCTCTCCTTTCAGCAGATAACTTTGCCATTCACTTCCTATACAAGATCAACCACATCAGAGAAAGCTTCACTCCACAGTCCCTAGCGCCCACCTCTATATCTGGACAATGCTCTTCCCCCTAAGGCCATGTTCACACAGCTTAATTGCGGGGCATAATTACGCCCTGCAATTACGCCGTGTGGACGGTGGCGGGGCGGGAGCGGGGCCGGCACCTCGCTGGCCATAGACTATCATTACTAGCGGCGCGTATACACTGCTAGTAAATGAGAACTGTGGATTACCGTAATGCCTGGGCCGTATTTCAGTCCGTAATTTGCGCAGTACGCCGCGAATTACGGGCTGAAATACGTGCACAAATAAGCCGTGTGAACATGGCCTTAACCTTTCTCTCTACTGTCCAAATCCAACCTCACAACCTGTAATCTTGACCCACTGCCAACCCACCTCATTCTAGACCTTAGGTAGAAAAGGGCTGGGATAATAGCAGCACCATTGCTCACCTCTGGCATCTTCCCTTCCTCCTTTAAACACACTACCATCACACCCATTATTAAAAAAAAAAAACATCTCTTGATCCCTCCACTCTGTCCATCGCCCCATCTCACTGCTTCCTTTAGCCTCCAAACTCCTCGAGCAGCACGTCTATCTTCAAATGTCCTCCCACCTCTCCTCCAACTCTCTTCTGACCCACTACAATCTGGTTTCTGACCCCACCACTCTACCGAAACTACCCTAAGCAAGGTCACCAATGACCGAGCAACTGTTAAAGCCTCACGTCATTATTCTGTCCTTCTCTTTCTAGACCTGTTCTCTGCCTGACACTGTCGACCATTCCCTCCTGCTACAAATCCTCTCATCCCTCGGCATCACGGACTTGGCCCTTTCCTGGATCTCCTCATACCTCAATGATCGGACATTGTGTTTCTCATTCTCGCACCACCTCCTCCTCTCGCCTCCTCAGAGCCTCACACAGCTTTCAATACCACCTATATGCGGACGACACACAACTCTACATCTCTGGCCCAGACATTAACTCTATGCTCTCCCGGATCCCAGAATGTCTATCGTCCATTTCCTCCCGTCTCCTAAAACTAAAGTGTGGAGAAAACCGAATTCATCATCTTCCCATTTCCCAGCTAATTCATTTCAAGTTACTAACCATGACCTACAAGGCTCTCCATGACCTCTCCCCTCCATACATCTGTGCCTTAATCTCTAGAAGCCTCCCCTTCCGCAATTTCCGCACACGACGATCTCTCTGCTCTCCTCTTATCAGCTCCTCACCTAACAGTCTCCAAGACTTCTCCCGTGCTTCTTCTATTCTCTGGAACTCTCTCCCCCAACACATCAGACTCTCCTCCACCTGCTTTAAAAGCAACCTGAAAACCCATCTCTTCAGGATAGCCTATAACCTACAATAACCCTGCTGCCACTGTGCTACCCCACAAACATGTCTGCCCCTCACCTTCCGTCTCTTTCCTCCTCCTTGTAGATTGTAAGCCCTCGTGGGCAGGACCCCCTTTTCCCTCTGTCAGTTGTAAGCCATTCATCGTTATTGTACTTGTTTGTCATATGTTATGTATGTTACCCCCCTTTGAATGTACAACACTATGAAATCAATTGCGCTTTAAAAGTAATCATAATGTTGGGTGACAATTTGAGGCCTCAGAACCAATTACCAGTTTATTTTTCCCCCCAGAGAGTAAGGCTAAGTCTACACTGCAATGTGAAATGGCGTCCAAACTCCAACAGCATTTTCACATCGCTGGACCACGCCGCACTTCAATTTTTGTGCGGTTTTTGTGCTAAAATAGGGGGTAAATTTTTCAGACCCCCCCGGGCCCATACAGGGGGCCCCGGGAAAACCCGACAGCAGTTCGGCAGAACATACAACATATTCTATATTCCGCCGGACGGCTTTAAAAACCCTGAACAAAAAAAATCTGTGAGGTGTAGACTACAGCACGGATTTTCCATTGAAGTCTACACAGCAATTGGTCCGATCAGATTTTCAGGGGATTTTGGGGGGGTTTTTTCATTTTTTTAAATCCACTAAAAAACAGCCCAAAAATTCAGGCCGGTAGAATACCTTAGGTGTCAACATCTGGTCGTCCAAAACCAATTTGATTTTTGGATTTGGGGGACCTATAAAAAAATTTTAATATATATATATATAAAAAGCCCCCTAAACATAAAAACACATAATACCACACTCCCCGGGCCACTTTATTAGTACACCATCTATAACGGGTTGTCCCCCTTTTTTGCCTTCAGAACTCCCTCAATTCTTCGGTAAAATTTCAAAAAAGGTGGGCAAAGATGCCCCAATGTCCCAAAGGGGCCCAAAGATGCCAAGAAAATTTCCCCCACCATGACACCACCACAACCACCTAACCCTTTGATCAAGGCAGGATGGTCCATGTTTCATTTTTTTACCCAAAATTCTGACCCTACCATCCAAAAGTCGCAGCAGAAATCGGACTCATCAGACCAGCAAGTTTTTTCAATTTTCACTGCCAAAATTCGATGAGCTGGGCAAATGGAGCCTCATTTCCTTTTCTTACTGAAAGGATGGCCCCCGGGTTTTGGGTCTTCTGCTGTACCCATCTGCCTCAAATTTTCGCCGTACTGTGCTTCAGAGATGCCCCCTTCGCCTACCTTTTTTGTAACGGGTGGCTATTTGATCACTGTTGCCTTTCTATCACTCGAACCATCGCCCTTTTTCCTTGACCTCTGGCATCAACAAGGGATTTCCGCCCAAGGGGCTGCCGCCATATGTTTTTTTTTTTTCGACCTTTTTCTGTAAACCCCAAAAGATGGTTTGCTGAAAAATCCCAGGGATCACAGTTTTTTAAAAACTCAACCAGCCCTTTTGGACCCAAAAACCATGCCACTTCAAAGGCACTCAAATCACCTTTTTTCCCCCCTACGATCTCGTTTAACTGCAGGAGATTGTTTTACCATGTCTACTGCCTAAATGCACTGAGTTTTCCCCAGTGAATTGGCCGATAAAATTTGTGTTTTTCAGCATTGGACAGGGGTTTCCTAATAAAGTGGGCCCGGGGAGTTGTATGATTAGTATGATGTATGATGTATGTTTATTATGATGTTGTAGTATGTATGTATGTAATATATATATCTATCTATCTCAAAATGTCCAACAAGGAAGAAACTGATGCAGAAGGAAGGACATTTCCTAAAAGATGGTAACGAAAATACAATGTCTAGTGTTATGGGGAAGGGTCAGTGGTAAAATGGGTACAATAATCGTTGCCATTTTGATATCAAACTAACCATCACAAACAGACCTTCGATGTAGCCCTCGGTGAAATGGAGCTCGACACCCTGGTTGTACAGGAAACACAAATGCTAGGCTTGACTTTATGTATGTTCTTCACGCTTTTAAAAAACCAATAATTCAAAAGAAAACCCAAAATTTAAATGAAACAATACTTTGATTCAGTCATGAGCAGGAGACGGATAAGTCTTGTTTTTTTCCCCCCATTGATCTTTAGATTTCTACGACACCTCTCTAACTCCTTATTATTCACTCTTTTCAGAGTCATAAGAATAGATGTTCTTCACCAAGACCAGATTTATTGATCGAACACTCTGCAGTCTGCATCCCCTGTTTTCATCCTATACTCATCACAAGGGTTACATACGTTTCAGGAGACCTCTTTATTTTGGATCTGGTCCTTTGCCCATTTAATTTGTCAAGGGAAAGATGGGGACGCCTGCTGTGCATTGTGGGTTAATTCTGCGCTCTATTATACTGTTACTCTTAGCGTTCTCTGTTCAGTTCACGTTCTAGCCATGGGAAAGTGACCAAGATGTTTCTACCCAAAAAAAAAAAAAAAGGGTGAGGCTACAAAGAAGACCACCCGTACATAAAGGAAGAAAATAATAGCAAGCATGGACCGTCACATATGAAGACGAAGTTGTGCTTTAAAGACAGACTGAATCATTGCAACAATTGGGAAGGGTTTAATGTCCTCTGGACGCACCCAGTTACCCGATATCAATGCGTGTTAAACAAGAATGCTGTCTGATTAACACTACACGGTTCGGATACGTTTCTGGTTTTGGAAACTTGATTAGAGAGTTTCCTGTCAACTGAAGAGCAAAGAGATGGTCCTGGAATTAGATGGCTTCTTTCGGATACAAATATAGAACGTTCATGTGGCAGCCGCTATGAATGCACCTGTCCCCGGAAACTTCAAAGCCCATGCGTAGACGATGGCATGAAACAAACACAAAATCCCTAGATGAAGACTGGATTCCCAAAATATTTTCCACATGTGCAGCAGAAGTGTGAGGATTTCCCAGAAATACTGAAGGAAATCCCTGAGCACAAATACTAAATAATCTGTGCTTTATGGGCTTTGTGGTACCAGAATATCATGGGGATATCCCACGAGCCGTTACTCCTAAAATAGATGTTACTTCATGGAATTACGGAACAGGCCAAACAAATTCTAGGAACCCAGGGAGGAAATGTACCCAAACATTTGCTGCTCCATCTTAAAGGGGATTTATCGCTTCATCAGTTCATCTCTTTTTTGTAGGTTAATTTTCTCAGCTCCTCAGAGCCAGGGGCATTTCTTCCCATACCAGTTGGGTGTTTTTTAACTGAAGGGGGGGTGACATTTCCCCCCCACCCCCTTCACTGTTCGTGCTCACTCCCGAGTCAGTGTGAATGTTTGAGATCAGTGGGAGGGGATAGCATATCCAGCACTCCCCCCTCTCTGTCTGAGTCAACATGTCACTGTGTCGTTCCTCTCCCTATGCAGTCTTGTTTTGTAAGAGCTGTCTACATACCACAGCCCTGTATGCAGTCTAGACAGTCTTCTATGAACTCAGAGCACTGATCTCTTCTCCTCTCACAGCTAGAGGTTTGTTACAGTTGAATCCAGTCTTCTATGAACTCATCTAGAGCAGCACAGTTCTGTCTCCCTTCTATGTTTACACTCACGAGCATTAAGGCACAGAGGCACAATTCTTCTGTTATCTGATTGTAGAAGCAGCAGCAGTGTTACTGTGCAGCTGCTGACTGTGCAGAGTGAAATGCTGCTGGCCCCTTATTCTGAGTGAGAGAGGCAGGAATGCACGCTCCTGTGAATACGACCAGGGGCCACACTGCAGGCCAAATGTTTTCAGATTCTCCAAATGTTCCTGCCGAAATGATCCACAACTAAAAGTATAGATGACCCACAGTGAAAGACCATGTTTTCCACACGGCGACCTGGAGCACAGACCTATAGCTAAAGCTGTGTGGTCAGGAAGAAGTGATAATTAGAAGAAAAAAATACTGTTCGACCATCTTCTTCTAAAGAATGAAGCGACCATTCTAACAAAAAAAAAAAAAAAGTGTCCACGTCAAAATAATTTCACCAGCACAATTACTCAAGAGCCATAGCAAACCCCTGCCTGCAGCTGTTCTGTCTGATTATTCTCCTCCATCACTCTTTGTCAAGGCAAAGGAGGGTGTGTTGGCATAGACAGGAAGGAATGTTCATTACATCAATCCACATTATATTTATGCAGGTGGCTCCAAACTAAGGAGCAAGGCCTAAACTTCGAATATACAAACACAAAATTATACTCTCCCAATCCCCCCCCCCCCACTACAGTAGAGAGAAAAAAAGCAATATCCATCTAATCTCTCAATATATCTATAGTTTAGATTAGCGGCTGCCCCCATCTTGCCCCTGCACTCCACCCATCTTCTGGCTTTGGGTTTTTATAATCCGTGTGAATGAAGCCTGTTGCTCTGAATATATGGTGGCTTTGGCCGCACAGAGAGGCAGTAGAGATAGGGACCAACCTGATGAGGTCACCTTGACACGGTAGTTGGGCATATGCAATTTGATCAAAACTTGCACTAAAGACCTTAATTTTGTGCAAAAAAAAAAAAAAAAAAAAAAAAAAAGTAGTAATTTTAAAATGTTTCAGGAGTTCAAATGTTTGTATGGGTTTTAGTACCTACTGTGCACTGCTGCATTCTGTGATGGAAAATTTTTGTTTTCAACAACAGTGTGCGCCAGTGTTCATGTCCTAAAGATGGAGGTGCAATACATACACTCGATCCTGGTAATTATTGGTCAAGAGTCGGGACCCGCATCTATCATTTATTCACTAGATCTCTTTGAGAAAAAATTTAATTAGACCCAGTTCCCATCTTCGAAGGAGGTTCAGTTAAAAGCCTTTGATGCAGATTCAGTCAAAACAAATTTTGACAACATGACGGATACCAAAACAGACTGTTTATAGTCAATGGGATCTATCAGGCATCATCAGGCATTGTTGGCATCCATCGCCATTATTTTCAGTTCCAATGATGAAACCGAAAACATAAATAAGGGCTTGTTCACACGGAGTTTTGCCTCCGTATTAACATACGCTTTTTAGATGCGTCTTGGGGACCGACAGAATGGACCCCAATTAGCAGTGAGTTTATCACTGCGGGCAATGAGGAACATGCAGCGGTGTTCACATGAGAGATCGCCTCTGCGTGTTCCCGCTCCGCCTTTGAAAGAATTGTATGTCGGTCCCCGAGACGCATCTAAAAAGCGTATGTTAATACGGAGGCAAAATTCCGTGTGAACAAGCCCTAACAGCACAGATCTATACCAGGCCTTATAGATGCTGCCCAGTTTGGGCATTAAGGATATAGTGTTTTCGTTTTTTCAAACCAATAACTTATTTTCTTCTTTTCCTTCTATACAAGGGCTTGTTTTTATAGAAGGAGTTTTCATTTTTTCATGTATAAAATAAACTTTTTTTTTTTTTTTAGATAATTGGATGGACAGAACCTCTACTTCTGTTGGTTTTTTGTTCTTAATTGTGAGGGGTGATCTGCTTTCAGGTTGTTCACTGTGTGATATATATGTAACCACACTTTGCTTTGCAGGTGGTTATGATCAGGTTATATATCCCATAGCATATCATGGGTCGGTTTGCAAACGATTGCCACTATGTGTTTGGATGATCACAGGACCTGGGCCATTTATGTGGGCCAACAGGAGGGGAATCAACAATGAATTGTTTTTACTATAGAGGACACAGTGTCCTGCACTCTGCAGCCAGTGGGTGGAAGAACGATGCAGTGTCATCCACGCCCTAGTGCAATTCCTGTTACACTCAGTGCTCACATCAAAGCACTTTCCAGGAATGCATAACATAATATGGACGGTACCAAGTGAGGGGATTGGAGTGAGAAGGAAGTGGTCTCAACCAAACTCACTCCACTGTGTCCTGCATGTAGCTCAACTGCTTCAACCGGTGGCTCTTGGTACATCCAGTGCCCACGCTAAAGTGCTGCACAGCGTGACTTTAGTGGTACCTACAAGATGAATAATAAACATCTAATCACCAGGGGTCACACCGCGGGGACCACCTACTATCAGGCCAACCCTTCTTTGGAATATATTTTATACATAAAAACACACATATCTATGGACAGACAGACAGACACGAGTCAGCACATCCAAACACTAATGAAACATATAGGAGATGGCCTGGTCTTACAAGTCTTCCTTATAATAGTGTAATCAGTAGAAATCCGACAATCAGGACCCCCATGTTCAGTGAAATTAGGGGGG
Organism: Phyllomedusa bahiana; assembly: GCA_025379985.1. NCBI lineage: Eukaryota > Metazoa > Chordata > Amphibia > Anura > Hylidae > Phyllomedusa > Phyllomedusa bahiana. The sequence continues at coordinate 57,195 of JAODAL010003989.1, forward strand.
GGCCACAGTGCGTGTCTCTGCCCCACCAATGCTTCTCCGGGCACAGGGGCACATCCGTACACGCGGCTGTGCCTGGTAATGCAGCTCAGCATCTTTCAAATGATGAAGCTCCTCAGCACTGCAGCCCTTTCATTCTGCTGATCAGTAGTGGTGCCTGGGGGGGGGGGTCAGACCCTCACCAACCACACATTAATGATCTATCCTTCATACAGTCCATCACTGTGTTGTCACTGAAAAACCCTCTAAGCCATGGAAGGGATCAAATACTACAATATGGATTTCCTGTTTGAACTAATAGAGCAAAAGCTATTTCAATCTGACAATCTTCATATTTTTGGAAGATGATCTCGCTTACCTTTTGGTGTAGAAATTCATCAGATCAACAGAAAATGACCCACAGGCAGAGACCATAAAGGAAAAAGGGAAAAAGAAAAAAAAATGAGAAATTGGATCTAAATCCTGCATACAGTAATGAGGTCATTAAAAAAAAATCAATATGCTAATGAAAACGACAGATTGTATAGTCACATATTCACAATGCAGGAGAAGGAGGAGCATTTCCCGGTCTGATTATACCTAGTTTCTAGTCTGTCTGGCACGGATCAATGGTTTCTATCAATAACAATGAGATGAAGAGGTAACAAGAGGCAGCAGACAGGGTTAAAAGAAAGAGACCAGTTGTCTGCAGGATGTTGTAATTAAAATGATCAGGAATCATTTGACCTTGACATAGCCCCCTTAGGAATTGCCAAGGTCAGTGTGTCACAGCACAAGCAATATTATTAAAGAAAAAAGTAATAATAATACCACCAATTAAAAATAACTAACAATACTACTACTTATATATATAATACTATTCATCTTCTTTACACCGAAGTTTAAGGGTGCTTTCACACAGTGCGTTTTTGAAGCGTTTTTTGTGCAGCAATAATTGCTGTGCCTTCCTGCACAAAAATGCACCGTGTGAAAGCACCCTAAGTCTGGGTACAATATTAACAGAGTCAGTTTGCTAGCCCTATTTTGCACGGTCGTGAAATGCGGTAAAGACTTGAGACCTCATCCAGCAGGCAAGACAGGGCACACCGCGCCTGTACACCAGGAGTGGCCATTATATTCCATAAAAATAAACAGATCACCACCCCCCACCCCCTTAGGCTTTGTCTACCCTGCAGTGGACAAAAAACGACCTGAAAACGAATTACTAAAAACGTTCATGAAACGGAATTCTCTCTCCACTGCCTGTCACAAGCAGCTGAAAAAACGGCCGTTTTTTGCCGTGATTTGCATTTTTTGGTGCGTTTTTGTCGCTTTTTTTGCTGGTCTTTAAGCCCGTTTAATGTATGCATAAAATTAAACCATTGGATGTAACTCCGCCCTACAAAAGGGAGTATGAAGCACCTTTTTTGCATTTATATGTCATCTTGAAGTCGTTTTATGGATTTTAGCGCTAATAAAGTTATCTTGCGTTTGTCGCCAAAAATACGTTTTTTTTTTATGGATTTTGGCCTTAAGGCCATTTTTTAACGGAATTTTGTGCTAAGATCTGCATTTTTATGGATTTTGGCGCTGATAAATTTATCTCGCTTTTGTCGCCAAAATACTTTTTTTTATGGATTTCGGCCCTATTGTCAATTTTTTTTTTACAGATTTTGGTGCTAAAACCATAATTTTACGGATTTTTATGCTTATAAAGTTCTCGCTTCTGACGCAAAAAAAATTGTTTTTTTACGGATTTTGGCACTAAAATACTTTTCTTTACAGATTTTGGCGCTTATGAAGTTAAGAAAGGGATTTTAGCATAAAAAACGTCCGTAAAAAAAACTTATTCTTAGCGTCAGAAGTGAGATAACTTTATCAGCACCAAAATCTATAAAAAAAAAAAATTATTCTGACGCCAAAATCCATAAAAAACGTATTTTTAGCGAAAAATATGAATTGCGCAAAAATCGTTAGCGACCAAAGCATGATCATTTCATTAGAAAAGGTACAAAAAGGACTCAGACACTTGTATGCAGATTTGATCAGGTATAACCTTTGTTACACCCACTATAGGTGGGACTTGGGTCTCCTGGGAGGGTTTTCATTGAAAATCGCGGCAAAAGACGTCCAGCGCTTTCCATAACTCCTGTATAAATGTTCTCCCTGCCTGGCGTTTTTTTAGAACATCTTGCAAAATACGACCAGTGAAAAAACGATCAGAAAAAAGAAGCTCAGTGTAGACAGCAGGACTTTTTTACAATAGAAGTCTATGGGAGATTATTTCAGTAGTTTTTCCATCTTTTTTAGAAAACGAAAAAATCTGAAAAAACTGAAGTTTTTCTGTTCAGTGTAGACATAGAATTAAATTTACATGTTAAAAAAAATAAGGAATAAGGAATCAGCACCAAAGATCAGAGCCATATTACAGATTTATGCAGCCATGTGCCGGATCCTTTATGTGCACCTCTATTACAGCTCAAAGTGGGAAGTGGGAAGAGAATGGTATTATTGTAGTAACATGGCCCATGTGCAGAAATGCTCACTCCTGTTCCTGAATCTCCCATAGATTATGGAGAGGTGCAGAATGTATTTCAATAACCAACATTAAATAACAGGATAAGGATTGAAAATGCTGATGTGTAAAACAGAAATACAGGCAGTCCTCAACTTACACCGTTCCGACTTACATCTGTCCCCTAGATACAAACGGAGACCTATGGGGCATGCTGGCACTTGTAATTCCATGTTCCACAGCACATAGCTGTGGAACGACAAGTTCCAGCATGCCGCAGCTGCACATGAGGTGAAAATGAGGTAAAATCTTCTTAACAGGGGCACAGACGGCAAAACAAGTGTAAAAACCCTTCTCTGCACTATCCAAAACAAAACAAAAAAAACACTTTTGTTAAATAAAGTTAATAAATCTACCTGCTCCGACTTACATACAAAGTCAACTTAAGAACAAACCTACAGTCCCTATCCCGTTCGTAACCCAGGGACTGCCTGTACTCAAATTAGTACACGTGTAGTCACTTAAAGGGAACCTGTCACATTGAACATTCTGATCTGCTGGCAGCACATTATAGAGTAGGAGGAGCTGAGAAGACTTTATATAATCGTGTGGGAAAATATTCAGTAGAACTTGGATTTTATGCGTTTAGATCTTTGCTTAGTCGGCGTTCAGTCTAAAAGGTGGTCTCAGTGATTGACAACCTTTCTTGGGCGAGTGTGCAGACAGAGGTGGCTGTCAATCACTGATAACACCGCCTACTGGACTCCTTAAAGGGGTCTTCTCACCACATTATTTGCTTACCTTTAAAACATGTAGCTAAAAGTAAAGAATATTACTAAATACATTACTGTTCTGATTTTGCTTTGTTTAGGAGACTAAGATATTTTATCTACTGCTTGTGTACACAAGTTTCTCAAGGTTACTAGCCACCTGTCTGCTCGGATTGCTCCAAGGTGCCTGTCCGACCATGGAGAGGTCATTCCCTGCTAAGTGTTATCGGTTGCACAGGAGTTTGTGCATCCAAGCTACAGACATACTTTAACCCTGTAGAGCTCTGTAGCCTTGTGCACTACAGATTATAAACTTCCAGCAGTCATGTCACTGTAACAGCTGGAAAGAGCAGAACTGATATGACAAATCATTGCTGTAGACCAATCCGTAACCTGACCAGGAAGTGCAAGTCTGAAGCTGGCTGTGGCTTGCTGAAACTGCATGGTGAGACATCCCCTTTAACTCAGAATAAGCAGGGATTTAAATGAATAAAATGCAGTTCTACTGAATCTTTCTCCACAGAATATATCTGTACAGTCCCTCCTGCTCTATAACACATTGTCTGTTTATACATTAAAAATGTATTAAATTGTACATGTTTCTACATATTTGATCCAGATTATTGTATACTACTGATTGGGTAGGTGTAGAGCAAGGGACTGTCCATATGTGACCACTTCATCCGTACTGGTGGTGGGCATCAACCTTCTTCTAATTTTGTTATAAAACAAAAAAAAGGAAGAGATTTACATTATAAAACAGCAGAAGCTCAACCGTACCCATCAAACCGCGCTGTGACGGGAGGAACACAAACAACTATCTGAGCGCCGGATGAGAAGATGCTTCTCCAGATAAAGCACAGCCTGGCAGCACATCCAGACTAGACAAGCACCAGCCTGGATTTACATGAACAGTCAATTACATCAGGGTTTCGAAGAACTAAAATCTACAAAAAAAAAAAAAGCCAATTAGGCCTTTACACACACAAATACAGAGATCTAAGGGTATGTTTACACCACATATTTTCACTCTTATTTTGGGGCATATTCTGCACCCACAATACACCTAAAAAGAAGCCTCAAATAATGTTGCATATTTTACGCTCATAAATTTAAGTGACTTGTCAACTCCTTAAAGGGAATCTGTCGCCATTTTTTATTTTTTTTTTACTTATTAAATCAAGTCCCTGATCCATATTCTTTTATTTCCTGATTGGAGATTTCTCTATTCGGCCGTCAAAAATTTGGGTGGGGAAGACATTCTTGCTTGCACTGTTTTAAAACAGCAGTCAGAGAGATACTTTACAGCAGCTTCATGCACAAGATTCTTAAGACAGTTTCTGTCCCATAGGCGTCTATAGGAGAGTTTTCACTGTGAAGGGAGGGGAGAGGGAGAGCTGTGACATCTCCTCTTGTGACTGTGGATTTTGTGGGTCACCGTACACAATGGTGTCTCCTTTTTAGTGTGACCCTGCTGTTTCTGATGATGCACACTGCTGAAAAGCTCTCTAAACAGAGCAGGAAGTGTCAGACGATTATTAGGCCTAGTGGCCAAAGTGAAAACTGCAGGACTAAAGAACTATTTTAAAAAATATTGAAAGCGATCTGGAAAAATAAAAAAAAAACAACCAAAAATTCCTAAAAAGTGTGTTTAACATAAAAATGTGAGTTAAATAATAAGTCATTTTTTGACGACACATTCCCTTTAAATACAAATGAGCTGTCGGCCTGAGAGATTCATCTGCGGTATAATACAGAGTGCTGCTTCAACACATCTTGACGCTGGCCTGCAATTCACTCCACTAATTGCTCCCAGGACGGTATCCCGCCTCCTAGATAAGTGGGTCATGACCAAGATATGAACCCATCTTGTTTTAATTCTGACCACTTTCCGGGATAACACGGACTTGTATAATAGAAGATGGAGCGGATATGTATCCCAGCATACTCATCACCACGCAAGCCATTTATATTTTAGCTCCGTGCACCTTTCCTTTACATAATTGATGCGTTACCAGTGTTCTTCCTCCTTCCCCTCCCTACACATACATTAGTTATATACGTGAGAGAGCAGACGCACAAGCAGTACAGATGGGGGAACCATAAAGTGCAAGGTTAGGCCTTTTATGGAATCCTGACTAGACAATTGTAGAAACAGGTAAAATGGTTGTATAGGTTTTGGTCTAAGGAGAACCCATCACAAGTGACCATGCGATCTGATCTGCCAGTAGCATGATATAGAGGATAAAGCGGAGCAGATTGATACATTATTCTGGGGAGGAAAAATTCTGCAGAAATTCTATTTTTCATTGATTTAAATCCCTGCTTATTCTGAGTTAAAGCGGTTCTCCGGAACTTTTTATTTGTTATAGATTTCACAACTTAATTATATTGAACTTTGTAATTGATACTCAACATTATTTGCCTGTTATGCTTTGCAAACCCAGGCAAAGAGCCCTTTACTTCCCTACTTCCTACATACCATATGCCGTCCATTGATCACATGACCTCACTGGACATTTTGTCATCACTCAGTGGGTGTCTTTTGAAACCAGGCTCCGCTCAGAAACCCTACCCTGTAGTGGGTGTGACCTGAGCAGAGAAAGATCTGGCTGCCTCTAGTGACTCCATCACTATGTAAATAAACGTGCAGAATGTAACCACTCTCAGCTGGAGGGAGAGCGTGTTATACAGTGATAACTATATGTACATACTGACTCCTCACTGTTAGCTGCTAGAGTCTAGCTGCTTTCATTTAATGTGCACTGTATTTACCTCTTCTGATAGTAGGAGATGTCTTTTTGATAAATTTGCTACCTAGACCTTTTTACCTGGTCAGAAGACTTGCATCGTTTGATTGGCTGAATGTGCATTAGAACCTCTGAGATCATCCAGCAGCAGTCAGAAAAAAGTCTGCCTACTGCTCTATATAAGTACTGGTGCCAGGGTAAAGAGTCATGAGACACTGCCCGGACATCACTTGGTGCAGAGATAATGCCACATCCCCTACAGCAGGCACACAGCTTTCTCATGATCAAAAACGGATTGCTATAGTGGATGTGAAATTACCCATCTTCCTTGGATGCCAGATAGCGTTCCTGTACACCGGATAGCCTAAGTGATGCCACATTCCCCACAGCAATCAGAGTTATTATGATGGCATAGCTGTGTACCTGTTGTGGGGAATGTACAGCACACACATATAATATAAACAATTATATTTGCACATGTATCACATATATTATAGGTGAGAAAATAATGTTTTACCAGATTACAAACTGACTGGCGCACTGTAATATACACAGCCTGCTGCAAGTAACCACAAAGTGAACTGAAGCAGAGATGAAGGGGCATGAAGTGTACCTGTCCGAGAATAAGGATGCAATGGTGTACAGGGCTGAACAGTGCTGGGAGGATTAGGGGGCATGTTCAGGGAAGCCCTACATTGTAACTGCAATGGATTCTGGGACCTGTGGGAAAGAAATGCTGAAGAACTGCTGACCCTCCCACAAGCAGGAAGTTTCACTGATCTTATGATCGGTGAATAAGAAGGCAAAAGAAAAGAAAGGTAGTGGAATCTCTTTACTTTTCAATATAAATGCTGTTTAGTGTCCTATGAAGTTATTAAACTCCCGGATAACCCCTTTAAGGAGTCCAGTAGGCCAACAGTGATTGTATGCATACTCGTACAAGGAAGGCCATCACTCAACTATGAGTAAGGACTATGTCTGAAACGCGTTAGATTTTGAACTGTACAGTTTTTTCTTCATGTAGTGCAGAGTTTTACTTTATGCTACAAGTTTTTTTTGCACATTTTTTATGAGCAGGGCTTGTGCTCTCTTTCCATCTTTTCTCTACTGGGTTTTCCAAATGGATATAGAAGTTGTTTTTTCCTATGTCAACCACTGATAAGACGGCCTACTAGACTTCTTCACCCAGAATAAGCAGGAACTTAAATAAAATACAAGTTCTACCGAATCTTTCCCCACTGAACAACATATCGATCGTCTCAGCTCTTTCTCCTCTATAACATGCTACCAGCAGATCACTGTGACCTATGGAATCATCCTGGACGCCCTCTACCATTTCCAATCAGGTAACGCTCAGCCACCAAGATGGACTTCAGTCTGCTGATGTCGAGGGGGGAAAAAAAATAAAAAAAATCAGTCTCACGGGTATCAGATACAATTTACCTCTACCTGTAGAGAAAGCTGAACTGAAAAAGCATATTGATAGGTGACTTTTGTGAAGGAGGATCACAATTGTTGCATTAACAAATGGTTTTGGTCACTGACCAGCCAACAGAGGACCTCTAGTCATTCCAGGTATGTCGTTTACTAAACACTAGTTCCCCATGAAATAATTCTGGAGTGTTTTTTCCTTCTATCTCTATGGCGAGAGGTTGCCAGTTATTCCTCTTAGAAATACATTACAATCTATCAACTGGGTGTTACCAATGGCAACGCCCAGGGGCGTAGCTATAGGGGGTGCAGAGGTAGCAGCCGCTACCGAGCCCGGCAGTCTGAGGGGGGCCCCAAAAGCCCTTCTGCCACAGCATTGTCAATGGCACATGGTAACGGAGGGGCCCCTTTCACTATTTGCACTAGGGCCCACAAGCTTCAAGTTACGCCTCTGGCAACACCCCTCTGTATTCTGCTGTTAATTTACCATTTTTCAGAGTTATAAGAGAAGATGCTCCAGAATTTTTATTTCTCGGGAAAACAAGTATTTACCAAGACAAGACAGGTCACAGGTGATCTTTAAAGCTGTCCAAATACCCTATTACGAACCCCCTTCCTCATACGACAGAGCAACAAAATGCTTAGTAAGAGCACCTCCTGCTCTAGTGGACCAGACTACGGTCGGACATAATGTTCCTGGCATTTATTTGATAAAATCAGAAAGGGATGGAGAACATTTTAGAAGACCTCACTTGAGAGCACAATGTATGGTTTATTCTGGGGGAAACAAAACACCATCTTAGACCTCCACTCTGACCAACGCAACACACTGCATGAAATGTGACCTACACATACCAGAAAGTATGGGTCATGTACTTCTCTTACAGGATGTCTACCAGCAGAACACCAGTTAAAAGTCGAAGCATAAATTGAATTAAAGGGCTCTCAGGGGTACATAGAAATGATGCCCCGCGGGTCCTAACCTTACGAGCAGTTATGTTCTAGCCATTAAAGTGATTCGATTTAGTGCTATTGTTCATCATATGCAATCTACATTAATAAACTGCATGTGCTGACTGTGCTGAATAGAGCCAGATGGTCCTGTTGAATTAATAATCCTGTATCACACACGCCGCAAACAGAAAGGCCCCAGCAGTGCAACACCTTCTCCATCTCCGGTAACTCATTGTGTATGGCACAGCTCTGGAAAACAAATTAGGTTAAGTTACCCAACTAATGGCCGTCAATTAGCCAGATGTATGTTTTGTACTGTATCTGCATTACAATTTACCATGCATGTGTGAGTGTCTCTACCGAAGTCTATGGGCATTACAAGAACAGCAGAACAAGCTCTAGGAACCGAAAAGGTGGGAAACCCGCCTATTACATACCTTCTTGAAATTCAATAACGACCAATGTGGGTGTTTTAAAGGGAATGTGTCATCAAAAATGACTTCTTTAAATCGTGTTTATGTTAAACACAATTTTTGATTATATTTTTATTTTTTATTTTTCATATCACTCAATATTTTTTTAATAATTCTTAAGTCCTGCACTTTTCACTTTGGCCACTAAGCCTAACAAGTCTGACACTTCCTGTTCTGTACAGAGAGATTTTCAGTAGTCTGCTCATCATCAGTATAAACAGGGTTAGAATGAAAGGTGACACCAATGTGTAGAGATAACACACGCTCCACCAGACACAATAGGAGATGTCACAGCTCCCCCTCTCGCCCACCCCCACCCCCTCTCTGCACACTGATTTATTCCCAGATCACAGAACATGACTAGAAAACTCTCCTATAGATGTCAATGGGACTGAGTCAGTCTTAAGGCTCCTATGTGCATGAAGCTGCTGCAAAGTATCTCTCCGACTGCTGTTAAAGCAGTGCAAGCAAAGCCAAGTGGATATGAAAAACATAAAAAAAACAACCAAAAATTCCTAAAATATGTGTTTAACATAAAAACAGCACTTAAACAAAGTCATTTTTGGTGACACATTCCCTTTAAGCTGGGCTCCAGTTTGTACAAGTGATATCGGTGATCTTTATGTCCCTCAGTCTACAGTATATCATGTGGCTAAGCACAGTTGTTGCAAACTCATTGACCAGGTGAAGTCTACATCGTAGAGGATATCGTCTGAAACTAGACGAACGCATTTTTTTACCTTTACCAATTTCCTTTTTTCTTCCAAAATTGGCTCAAAACGCTGTTGTCTTGCACCACAGTGGTTCTGAAATACCATCTACATGGAGTTTCTACATTCTCCCAAGGTTCCCCCCACATCAAAAAATATAAAAATCGGCTTTCTAAAGAATTAGCCCAGTGGGACAAAATTGATAATATGTTTAGGGCCTGGTTCACATCTGCATCAAAGGGTCCATTTGGATTCTAAAGCATATATTGTCAAAAAAAAAAAAAAAAAAAATTATATATATCTTTAACACCATCCTTTTTGGCAAAATCTCTGATGTAGACTCCAATGGATAATATATATATATATATATAATAATATATATATATATATATATATATATATTTATAATATATATATATAATATATATATCTCTATCTCATTTCAACGAAAAACATAGGGCGTTTGCTGCATATATGACCGAAGTCCATGTCCCATTGACTAGAAATGGGGTCCCTCTTGGGTGATCCGGTAGGGGTCGTCCTTACTGGGACGGGATCCCCCTTATCTGGATAGGTAGGGATTTAGTGTAGGATATCTTAGGTGTATATTTGATATTTTAATAGGTATATATTAAAAGTTATATTTTAGGTCAAGTGTTTTCCAGTCTTTGTTGGTTTTTTTCTTTAATGATGTTGGAAATGCTGGCATGATTTATTGTGAGGGTTCCCAGTCCTTTATCTATTCTGGGGTGTTGTTTTTTGGACCTGTTGGGCACCCTTGGTGTCCATCATGAAACAAATTCAGGACTATCATTATTTTTATCTTTTGGTTTCTAGATCTGAACAGAAAAACACGAAATAACCAGGCGTAAAAGTGCGGCTGAATACATGGGTGCAACCCAATCTACAGGATACAGATAAATAGGACACATGACTAAAAATAACAAATCATCAATTATTAAACGGTTACGGCCGGGATGTAAATTTACATCTGCGCTAAAAGCAATCGGATACATTGTAACCAATGAAAAGAATGGTGTAAGGATCGGCAGTGAAACTTTGCAAAATTTCACAATGCAAGAAAAAACTAAAGAAAAAAAACACATCAGGACAGTTAGCTACAAAGCAATCCTATTAATAAAAATCAATATGGTCTAAAGATTTTTCATGGCTCTAGAAATTAAAACCATCTACTAATGTGGAATCAGTAGATTCTGTGCAGCGTATTTAGCAGACAGGAAAAAAAAAAAAAAAAAAAAAGGTAATAATAATGCGGCCCCTCTTTTTGAGCGCGGTGTGTAATGAGGTATCTTGAAAGAGGCCATCAGGAAAGCTGACATCTGTAGCATACTGCATTATTCAGAGCGGCCTCATCTGCATTCTAAAGGGCTGCAGCCAGTCGCATGCTGAATGGAGGAGGCCTATTCGGTTCCCCCTCTCTTGCCTCTTCTTAGCGCCGATTCCCCTACAGAGGTTCCTAATCTGCATTTACAAGCCCTGGAGGCTGAGAGCGGAGACCGGTGATTCATTAGATCACTTAACCCGCTGGCTGTGAATTTTGGAGGGAGAAAGGAATATATTTATGGTTCACCAAACAGCAAGCCAAGAGGAATAATCCTGAAATTTAGGACAGGATCCTACCCCTCCGACAGTCCAGGGTCTTATTTGGAGCTTTCCTGGGAAGGGTCTTTGAAGTCTACTAATATCAGCAAGTGAGACACTTGGCAGTCAAAATACTGTAAAAGGTCTGGAGTCATTATCTAAAAATAAAAGTGATCACAAATGGACGGGGGAGGGGGGGTTGACTTTATGATGCAGTGAAGTCACTTAATCTGGCATCCAATAGTGTAGAAATCATAACAATATTATTTATAGCACTAAAACTTAAGTTATTGTAGAATCTCAATGACAGATTACAAAGCAAAGATAATGTGACAAGTACATTAGTAACTATATTTACTATTTTGCCATAGGCAAACTTAAACTATCAGTTCTCAATCCACAAAGCACTAAAACGTAACTTTTATTATGTATAACACTTAAATTCGATACACACTATTTAAAAACCTGATTTCTAACCTCTTAATTTATCCCTTTCTAATTGTGAAGGAAGGAATAGCTCCTTTTCCATTATCAAGTCTGGTGGAACCCCACCTATTAGCAGGGAAACCTTATATATACAGTGATTTACTAACTTCAATAAGGGATCCCAAACATCCTACTTGGGCAGTCATCCCTAATCCCATGGACATAAAACATATAAGGTTTCCTTGTGAGACCCTCTGCAGCGGGTGACACTGTAGAAAGAGGTGAGAAATCACAAATTAAAATGTCATGTCTGACCTCCCCAACATCTTTCACCAACTAAATGGCTTCATCAGGGGATAGAGGTCCGGTCACGTTTTAATGCTTTATAGATTGAGAACTGATAGAGTTTAAGTTTTCCTATGGCAAAATAGTAAATATAGTCATTAAAAGTCACTCTTTGTTCTCTTGCTAGATTCCCATTTTTTTGGAGACTATTTGACAAGTACATTAGTACAAACAGATTTTTGAATGGTTCCTTGGACATGAATAAAGGTTTAAATATCCAGAACGCCAGATAAACTCAGAGCCAGCTGACATCAGCATTAGAGGTTCCATTGTTGCAGATTTTGTAAAAAATAACGGAAATGATGCAGCGATATTTCATAATAAAATGACGAACACCATCAAGGATACCCACCTGACTCCATTACAGTCAATGGGGTTCACCTCGAGTGGTGTCTGTGCCAGGGGCTGTGGAGCCGGCGCGCCAAGGCCCCGACTCAGACTCCTCAATTTCCCAAACCTCCCGAGTCCCGCATACATGGTGCAGGTTTAAGTGATAACTTTACTGTAGTAAAATTATAACAATGGTAATCACCTTATGATACAATAATCCAGCTATTTAGCTAGAACAGACACTGACAAGCAAAAGGGTAACAATGTTTTGATCTTTTGAACACTTGTGAGTAGAGTTGAAGAAAAAGCTGTATTTGTATCCAAGTCCAGTCTGCACCAACACTGGGAATGTGTAGAAGAGACCTGGGATCAGATTTTGGTGAAGATGTGCTCGATTCTGATTCAGAGCCCAGAAGGATTCAGGCAGTGCTGAAAACAGAAGGTGGATTTCCCAACTACTAACAAAATAATAAAAATTAACACTTTGATTTTTACGAGCAAAACTAACTGAGCAGATGCTAAATACTTGCAGGTCAAATTTATGTATAAGATTTAAGATGACTGTATATAAAATTACAGTAGCCTCATGTGCAAAGCTGTAGTGGATGGTGAGCTATGGAGCCTGAAAGCTCAAACCATTGTTACCATTTTGCTTGTCAGTGTAAAATGTTTATTGGATAGAACACAAAAAAAAAATTTGTAAATATGCAAAACACTGCAGGAACGTTTGTGGAGTCTCTGAATTTGTTCTGAGAAATAGTATTGCCTCTATCAGATCCTGCATACATGACCTCACATCTGATCTCATTATTTCCAGGCTAGAGAACGGCCTCTCTACACTAACTTGGGTTGGCGGCAAAGCGGTGACCACAGGGGAAACATCTCTAACAATGTCAGGGTATCAAGGAATTGCCTCAGCTACAGTCAGTTTTGATAAATGGTTGAACTCTTCTACTTCTTTGAAAACAGTCAAAAATTTTGCTGAAATCTGTTTGCCATGGGAGCGGAATCTTTTCCCCTGGGGCAGCGCTTTGCCTGCTCCATGTCATCACTTACACTCCTCATGTGATGAGGCTAAAAGATATGGGAGCAGTTAGAAACTGGCCGGACCCAATTCCTCTTGCTTGTTGCACTGCATCAAAATAACTGGACCAACTTATTATATATTTTGGGAGTCGGTCCATTTTATGATGACTCCGACTCAAGCAAAATAGGCACCGACTGTGATAAAATTCCTATGAGAGAGTCATAGATCTATCTTCTATAAATAAAAAAAAAATCCCCATTTATTGGAGAAAAGAACCCCTTTTAAGCCCCAAGCAGAGAAGCACCCTGAGGGGTCATGTCGCCACTGCTGTGCTTAGTTAGGTGGTCAGCTTCCCCTTGGCCGTTTTATGAAAAAACTAGCTATTTCTCCCAGGTAACTGGTGTAGGTCTTGAGCGATTTGGAAACTCACTTTTTCAGGCCAAAATTATGGATTCTTTATTCAGGTTGGCTGTCTTGATAAAAAAGGAGAGTGCATCTGCTGTACTTCCAACTCCCATAAAACAGAATGGAGAGTTATTTGCAAGCTCCACTGACTCTCCTGAGCTGACACTTTCAAGAGCCTGTTCCCAAGATATGGTCCCAAAGGTGGGATCCGCAACCATTAGGCTTTAAATGACATATTCTGTCAATGTGCCATCAATGCCTATGGGGGGAGGGAAACAACCCTTTAACAATGATTGCATATCTTAAAGGGGTTTTCTCGCTACAAAGATCATATCTCAGATTATATGGACAGTAAAAATAAGCAATTTTGTAATTGGTTTGCATTACCTAAGTCACTAAGTATAGCAGATATGAGCTTTACTGTGCATCAAAAGCTATTTTTTTGCAGCTGCTAGTCGAGGCACACCCCCTTTTCTGTGATTGGCTGGCAGACATTTTATTCAGCCTTTTGGGGCACGCCCCCGGACGGATAACACCCCTGGACATGCCCCCTACGCTGTGATTGGCTGATTGACATTTCATTCAGCCTGTTTTGATACGCCCCCCATCAGATTCTGTCCCCGGACACACACCCTGCGCTGTGATTGGCTGCCTACACACACTGTGTTTACTCCCCTCTGAGATGTTAAAACTAAAAGTGAAACCAGCTATCTGAAAGGGCTTTGGTCTTATTCATCTCCCCCTTAAGTGAATGATTGGTTTAAATTTCTGACGTGTACTCATAATTTCCCCCTATAAACACAGTCTTATGTCCGTGTTCCTTCCCATATAACAGTCACACAGTTCCTCCTGATAACCGAGGGGAGGAGGGAGGGGGCAGTGTGCATTACCTCACAGTGTTTCAAACAGTTCAGGCTGTGTTGTATAAAAAATGGTTAAAGCACAGCAGAGCTTGTGGAGACTGAAGCTGAAAGGCTCTGCAGTCAAGAGAACAGCAGGAGGCTGATATCTGTCCTCACAACAAAACCTTCCCCTTTCAATAATTGAGAAATCAACTCTTCAGTGGGAAGAACACTCTGACAGGAAACCAGCTGCGAGCGGAGAACACGCCCCGGATTCAAATTACATAGTTAGTACGGTTGAAAGAAGAAAAACGTGCCTCAATTTTCAAACCAAGGGTGGGGAAAACGTGGGTGAGAAAGAACAAGGACATTAAGCCCACCTCACCACTGGTTAAAGCCCTGAACCCACAAGGGAGAACTCCCGCTCCGTGGAGACCATATCTCTACCCAGAGCCGCCACCAGCCAGGGGGCCAAAAATTTTACATAGCTACGTACGCATTATATTCTTTAGTTCCAGGTTTGGTATCGAAGCCTTTCTTGAAAACTCTCTCAGTTCCTCGGACCAGCTCTAAGCAGGGTATTCCACAAGATCACAGTCAATCCATTAGGGAAATTTGCTGAAGAGCCGAACACGTCAAACGATAAAACCCCTTTAAGATAGATAGGAGAGGCCTCCACATTATTTAAAACAACAGCTTCTACATTTGAAGGCCCAAATGGCCCGGCTCTACAGTTCAAGACCAATCTATTAAAGGGGTTTTCTGCTACAATGATTGGGTTTTTAATTTAAAGGGTCTTTAAAAAAACCAAACAGCTTTGCAATAAATGTTCATTACAAATTCCTACTGATTTTGAGCTAGCCCGGGTTAGTATTACTACTTTCAGCTCCTCAAATTTCTATAGCAGCCAACCTGTTGATCCTTATCTTACTGGCTGTCAGGTCTGACTGACTCATCACCTTTGAAGACAGGTCGGAGCAGAGAGCCCCTCCTGCACAGAATGCTTTGTAGTGGAGGGAGGGGGGGGAGGGGGGAGGGAGGACTCTGGAGTCGTGTCCATGCAGGGCCTGGATTAACCTGTGTTGTCCCCGCTTCCTCCTGCCTTCTCACAGATAGATGTGACAGCAGTGACCCTGTTTTGTTACTATAATCATGATATGTCTTTGGAACTGTGACCTATACTAATACTATATACAGATCAGGGGGGCATGTGAATACTTTATGTTCTCCAGTATTAGTGAGACATCCTGAGTATAGTAACACTTCCCTTGTTGTTGCTGGGAT
Source organism: Phyllomedusa bahiana (assembly GCA_025379985.1). Classification (NCBI taxonomy): domain Eukaryota; kingdom Metazoa; phylum Chordata; class Amphibia; order Anura; family Hylidae; genus Phyllomedusa; species Phyllomedusa bahiana. Next base: position 73,035 of record JAODAL010003989.1, read on the forward strand.
GTGGAGACTTGTAAGCTAAGCAGGGGAAATAAACACATAAAACCCCCGCCTTTAGCAACAGCTCATACCCTCTAACACCTAGATCAGCCCTCCTGCACAGACCTAGGCAGGACAACGGGGGAAACTCGAGAGCAAACCCCTCCCCCCCCCCCCTGTATAGAAGTTACGTGCTGCCTGTGTGTAAAGGAGGGGGGGGGGAGAGAAGGACAGAAAAAAGCCCGCCCCTCAGTTTCAACTTACCAGGGACCAATGACAGGCTGAAAGCTCTTTAATGAGACAAACTCTTTAAAATGGGCTGATGTTTTAGTGCCGTTTACTGCAGAAAGCATGGTGACGTGCGTGGTAAGCAATGAAGAAGCCACAGTGCTGGAAGTTCAACCCCTGTTGATTGGAAACCAACAGCCTACGGGAACAGGAGGCTAATTATATGAAAGTCCCCAAAAAAATCCCTTTTTTGAGGAGCTAGAAGTGTCAAAAGTTGGAAAAAAGCATACCCCCACTCTCGTGGCCACAGTATTTTATTAGTGGGTTGTCACCCTGTTTATGCTAATGAGACGAGATTTCTAACCCATAAAAATCTTTGCATTGTTAGGCTAGGTTCACACATCTTATTTGCGGGGCGTAATTAGGCCCCGCAATTACGCCGTGGGGGGGGGGAGGCGGGGGGCCGGCACCTCGCCGGCCCATTAGACTTGCATTACCAGCGGGGCGTGATTACCCGCTGGTAAATTACATCACTTATCTCCCCCGCGACGTATTCGCCGAGCAGGGAGAGGAGGACGAAATCCATAGTTTCTGTGAGAACTGTGGATTACCGTAATGACTGGGACGGATTTCAGCCCATAATTCGTGCAGTACGGCGCGTAATTACGGACTGAAATACGGCCCATTTTAAGCCGTGTGAACATGGCCTTAGGGGTTGGCAGCTATGATCCCATGGGGTGGTGATGGGCACAATAACTTTAGGGCAACAGTCATTCAGCTGTCAACGATACAGTGGCAGATAGATAATCTACTAGCGACACTACCTTTCAGTGTAGGATTTTGGGCCTTCTTCCCCTTTAGTTATCTTTTTAGCCTTTAGATACTAACAAACTGTTTTTCTGATCTTGTTTTAAGGCAAAAATCGAAGTTTCCAAGCGTATCACAGCTTCAGATCGGGGAATGGATAAACCCTTTTAGTGGCATTGAGGTTAGACGTGTATGGTTTTCATAACATAACTTGCATTATGGCCAACAGGCATCATTTTATAAAGGAACATCAAGTTTCATGGCACAAAATCTGCTGATGAGAGACAGGTTGTAGAATTATAAAGCCGTTATACAAGTTCAAGCAAATCCCTAATAACCTTCATATAGTAAGCAATTGTTAGATTTTTTGGTTTCCCCCCTTTTTAAAGACGGGGAACTCCCAACAATAAATTTTAAGGGAAAATTTACAGAATCTGTAGAAATTTAATGTTCTTGACTGCATGCCCCGAATGGCGGCAATAAAATCCTCCTGTGACGTCCCGACAGGCCCTTCTTAGAAAATCCGGGTTTCCCTTAAAATAACAACCCGGGGCCCTTCTCTTAGATCGTATTGCGCTGTTCTCTTATCGGGGGGGGGTTTCTCCCTGCACCAAAAAGGGGCCCTTTTTTTCCCCACAAAGTTTTTCGTTTCATAAAAATTTTAAAAAAACGATTTAAAACAGCTCCCATGACTTGTATAGTAAAAGAATTCTTTTGCCCCAAGAACGTCTGCTGCTTTTTTTTTTGCTGGTCTTTTTTAAAAGGGGGTTTAAAAAATGACTGAGCAGGGCAGAAGATTTACTGTTTGAGTCCATGTAAAGCGGTGGATGTTTTTTGGTGTATTTTTGCAGAAATACACAGCAAATCTAGTGCGGTGCATTTCTGGAGGAAAAAAAAAAACAAAAACAAAAAAAAAAAACGTTTTTTCAGCAGCTTTTGACAGGCAGTGGACAAAAAAACTCTAAAGTTTTATGAACTTTTTTAGGATTTAGTTTTCAGGTTGTTTTTTGGGTCCCCCTGCCTGTAACATCCCCATACCTTCTAGAAATGTATTACTGTATCAGTCGGTTGTTATGGGAATTTTCACACAGCGTCTTTTTAATCTGTACTTTGGCGAGTATTGCAATGCAATTATGCCCCGAAGTATGGACTGTAATATGGTATCATAGCCCATTCCCTTTCTTCCCCCACTGTACTGCACCCGGTGAAAGTTGACTGCACCAAGGCGGCCCTCCCGGGCCCCCCGTGGGGAAACCAAAATATATGCATTTACATAACCCATAAAATGGGCATGATGGGAGTTGTAGTTTCCCAACAGCTGGAGGGCCGCAGTTTGAGGATGCCTGGCCAGGAGTAATCCCCCCGCCCCCCTCCGAGGCTTTCGAAGTATCCCCTGGCTAGCGCGTACTTCTAAATCACTCGGTGCCTTGCAGCATGTACAGGTACGCGCCGCAAGACGCCATGTGATCATACCCTTACCTTTCCGCTTTCTCAGCCCAGATTGGACAAGGTCAGGAAAGATGTTCCGGAATTGGAATATGGGGAACAAGTAATTACTAAAACAAACATGTCAGGAATGGCCACGGGTCCTCTAACATCCCCGCCACTGGGTCAGGCAGAAAATTCAGGCCACCAATGACAAGACAAGCTTTACTGCAACTTCACATTAAAGGGGTTGTCTCGCTACAAGGATTGCTTTTTATGTTAAAGATCTTGTAAAAACAAGTCACTTTGTAATATATGTCCATTAACAGTGTCCTACCTATTCTGAGATATCCCCTCTTGTATGGGCTGCATCAGCCCCTCAGGTCGCTATAGCTACAGACCTGTTTGATCTATCCTGATAGGCTGCCGACACTGGTTGCTATAGCCACAGACCTGGCTTCTTCTGCAGCCTAGTGGAAACCAGCCCCTTAATTCAAAATGAAACCAAGAAAACAGGACGAATCAATGTAGTGGGACAACCCCTTAAAGCCCATATCAGTCATCCTTTCATTTACATGGACGTTTCTAGTCAACGACTATTTTGCAATCAGTAACCCATGAACGGTAACCCATAAGCAAAACCACCAATCTGACTTCACTGGGTTATTTTGTTAAGGAAGACGAGGGTTAATATGACAGCAGAAAATGAGAGAACGCAAGGCGGAGGTGTTTTCATAGACTATAAGGAACAAAACAGAGGGAAAAAAATGAGACGGGTAAAAGTTCAAACAGCACGAAAGCAACAAACATCTCAATTGTCTGTCACATATGAAAGGAAATACTGTATGTACATGCCCCTATATGTAAGTCACAGCGTTCTTGGCATACACAGCCTGCAAGCTTGCTGGGCAAATAGAGAAAATAATGCAGCACATCAAGTTAGAAGGCAACCAGTGGCCTCCTGGCAGATGCAAGAGTAGGGTGGTAGATAAGGACCAGAATTATTTGGTCTAATAGTTAAAGGGGTTGTCTCACTACATCGATTCATCTTCCCTCAGTCCTGTATTCTCGGATTCATTACTGAATTCAAGGGTGTGTTTACTGGCTTCTAGTAACTACTACTGTTGAGTGACGAGGCTGCTGAAAGGGCCCAGGTTTTTGTAGCTATAGCAACCAGCGCCGACAGCCTATCAGGCTGCCAGCACTGGTCTCTATAGTTACAGACCTGTTCGATCTCTCATGATAGGCTGCCAGCACTGGTCTCTATAGTTACAGACCTGTTCGATCTCTCATGATAGGCTGCCAACACTGGGTCTTTTATAGTTACAGACCTGTTCGATCTCTCATGATAGGCTGCCAACACTGGTCTCTATAGTTACAGACCTGTTCGATCTCTCATGATAGGCTGCCAACACTGGTCTCTATAGTTACAGACCTGTTCGATCTCTCATGATAGGCTGCCAACACTGGTCTCTACAGTTACAGACCTGTTCGATCTCTCATGATAGGCTGCCAACACTGGTCTCTATAGTTACAGACCTGTTCGATCTCTCATGATAGGCTACCAACACTGGTCTCTATAGTTACAGACCTGATCGATCTCTCCTATCATGAAAGATCGAACAGGTCTGTAGCTATAGCAACCAGTGCTGGAAGCCTATCATGAGAGCTTGGACAGGTCTGTAGCGATAGCGACCTGAGGAGCTGATGCATCCCATACAAGAGAGGATATCTAGGAATAGGTAGGACACTGTTAATGGACATATATTGCAAAGTGACTTGTTTTTGCAAGATTTTTAACATAAAGAGCAATCCTTGTAGTGAGACAACCCCTTTAAAGAATAGGCTTTGCATTATAAGCCATCACATTTATGAAACTCCTGCTTGTTGGCCTCAGGGGTAGCTACTAGAACAAAGTCACCATAGCTAGGTGGTGTTGGATGCAATTATCTATCAAGTAAATAATGCTGCAATACCAAATAATGCCCATTGACTATAGAGTGACCTTGTCTCAGGGGATGGGGGTGTGCTGGGGGAGGGCAGTAGAGCGGAGCAGAACACCCTCACACCCATATTTATTTTTTACTAAACCCAAGTCATCTCAAATCCGTTAAAGCTGGCCCCTGACCCATATACATGAAACAAATGATAGTCCGTAACATTATCTGTATACGGTCACAGTTCATCAATGTGAATGCTTAGAAGAAATAGCGCAAGCGCCATGTCTAAAGAAGGGGGCGCTATGTCGGTTGCTATTATGCCATTTATGAAAGATTATTCTGACAGTTTTCAACTCATGGGACAGCAGTCGTATGTTATTCTGTGTCGTGAGGGATTTGTCAGTCATCTTTGACGCCGTATCATCAGGACCACATTCCTTTTATGTTTAGCAATTTTTTTTCATTAAATTTTTGAAATGTTCCTTTTTTTTTTATGTTTTTACTGAAAAGGAAAAAAAGGGCCTGCATTTGGGCAAAAAATCATGAAGTGGGGGAGTCCATTGAAACAAGGGCCTGTGGAGTCGGAAAACCCCAAAGCCCCGACCCCGAAATTCCCAAAACCCCCCCCGGGGACCCCCTTTAATACACGGCGCATGTTTAAGTGAAACTTTACTGTAGTAAAATGGAAACACCCGGCTTTTTTTCCCCTTATGATAAAATTTAATAAACTTTTTAGTAAAAACGGGCATGACAAGCAAAAAGGGAAAACAATGTTTTGATCTTTTTGAATGTGTAAAAAGGCCCGGGGAATCTTTTTTTTTGGTCAAGATATGCTTGAATTGATTAGAGCCCAAAAGGGGATTCGGGGCCGGTTTTGGAAAACCCAAAAAGGGGGATTTCCCCAAATTTACAAACCCAAAAAAATTAAAATTAACATTTTGTTTTTTAGGGAAAAACCGGAAAACAAGATTTACAGAAAAAATTCTGCAGAACTAAGCAGTGCTAAAAAACTTGCAATTTCAAAAGGGATTTTAAAAGATCGGAAAGATGCCCTTATAGAAAATTGCTCTTTATAAAAAATAAACTGGCCCAATTTATTATTTTTGGGAGTCGGTCCATTTTATTTTGACACCAAACCCCTTTTGGCAAAAAAAAGGCCCCCGATTTCCAACCCCCCAAAACCCGGTTTCCCACACCCTTTTGGAAAAATTTACAATCCCCTTACTGTTTACCCCCATTTAGCTCCCAAATTTAATTATGGGTTTGGGGAAAAAGTGATTTCCCAGAGTACTGGGGAAAGGCAAGGGGGAAAAGGGCCTAGGGGGATTTGGGTTTGGGAAATTTTTAATTAGGGGAGAGCAAAAAAAAAAGGTCTTGGTGAAGAATTGATGATTGCAGGGATTAGGGGGACGGGCCCGGTTTAATTTTGGGTTTAATGAAAATAATGGTTTGGCTCCCTTTTTCCCATACAGGCACAGATAAAAGACTAGACGTCCGTCCCCAAAAAAGGCAAGAATGAAAAGGAATTAATTTGGGTTGATCTTTTTCTGCACTGGGGAGTTTCCAGCTTTCTTCACAATCAAGTCATTTTGATGAAACTTAGGGTATGTTCACACGGCTTGACTGCGGGGCGTACAGTACGCCCCGCAATTACGCCGGGGGTTCGGGAGCTCGTGCCGATGGGCCGGCAGTCCCCCCCGGCCCCCATAGACCTTTTACTCGCAGCTTTTAAATCTCCCTGCCCCAACAATAAAATCTTATTGTACAAAGAAGGGAGAGGAGGCGTAATCCATAGTTCTCTATAAAAACTGTGGTTTTACCTTTAATGTTTGGGGGGGTTTTTTCCCCCACGTTTTAAATGAAACAGTACGGCCTCTGAATATTTGGCAAAATGCCCCCCAAAAAAATAAGCCTTTGTGACCCATAGCCCAACACCTTCGGGGGGCCTATAGGGGCCCCCCAAAAAAAAACAGTAAAGGTTTTTTTTCAGAATTTTCCCATTCTTTCAATTTTTTTTTGGTGAAATTGGTGCCAGTAGGTTCGCACTGTATAGGTGTTCCGAAAACATATATGAAAGACTTGCCTGACCACCAACTGGTAAAATTACCCAAGTTATTGGCGGAATCTTTTTTTTCCCAGGAAAATAAATTTATTTTTTTCCCGTTCCCAAAAATTTTTAAAAATAATGTCTAAAGTGTTGTTCCTAAAAAATTTCCCAATGATTCCCCTTAAACCCCCTTTTCTTTCCCGACCCTAAGGCCATTTTCACACGGTTTAAAAGGGGCCCGTATTTTGGTCCCTTTAATTACGCGCCAAAGGTGCCCCCCAATTACGGGCCGAAAAGGGGCCTTTTAATTACGGAAAATTCACATTTTCTCATAGAAAAAACTATGGATTAGGGCCCTTTTCCCCCCCGGGGGAAACCCCGGGGGGAGAAAATTGACATGTCCTTTTAGCCCCTTTCGCCCCGGGCTAGCAGGGGTTTGGTCTTTTGGGCCGGGCGAATTTTTCCCGGGCCCCCACCCTACTCCCCCGCTCCCCCCGTCCAACAGGGCGTAAATTGCGGGGCGAAATTTACGCCAAAAAAATTTACCCCGGGTTGTAAACATAGCCTTAAAGTAAAATCGCACCTGTGAAACACCGCGCCCCCTAGCTGCCATACCCTTCCTCCCAGTTTTGTATTATTTGGAGAGCATTTTTTATGCCAAGTGACTAAACACACCGGGCATTCGGCTCTTTCCTCTTATCGGTGTGAGAGTACTTCACAGATTACTTTGTGAGGAGTGCTCAGCACCCAGCCCCGGCCCATGCGCTTAAGTGGAAACTCATTTTTAGAGATAAGAGCCCGGTACTTCTCCCACAGCCTGCCTATTGAACAATCACACGGGAACGTCTAATGGATGAATAGATTTATTTGCATTTGCACCCGGAGGCGTGAAACCCCACCCATTTTGATCAAAGTCAAATGATTTTTAAGGGAGAACCCAAAGAAAATTTAAAGGAATTGGCCATTTAAAAATTGGGTTTAAACCCCTAATATCGGGGTTTTAAGTAAGTGGCTTTAAATTTCGGGGGGCGGAAAGTATGCCCTTATGACTTTCAAGGAGCTATTATACTATGGGTGTATGCATCACTACAGTATAGTCACTACGGGCAAAGCAGAGGGGGAAGGGGGAGAAAGGGCCTTTAGCATGTGAAAATGGGGGGAAAAAAAAACCCCTGGGGGAAAACCCCAGGGTTTCCCCAGGTGACGGGGAAAAAGTTAGGCGTGTGGGAGCCCCCGGGGGATATTTACGGTGAAAGGTCAGGACTGGGGCCCAAAAACCATTATTTTAAATACAATATACCCTTTTTAGTCTTTTTTTTAAATTTTGGTAAAAATTTTTTAGCAAAAGCCCCCCAAAAATTTTTGTTTTTAGGGACAAATTTAAAATTGACCCAATTTTCATAAGCATTTGAAAAGCTTTGAAAGGCCAGGATTGAAAATTGAGGTGCAGATTAAAAAAAAATTTTTTTGTGGGATGGAGGCGGGGCTGTGGGGTTGGAGTTGGGGGCCTATTTTGCGGGGAGTCGGCATAAAGGAAACCGGGAGCTCGGGAATCCAAAAAATATAAAAAGGTTGGCCCCATTTAGTTCCATGTAAAGAGCAAAAAGGCTGTGCTACTCCCCCCCTTTATCTTCACCCTTTATCAAAGGGAGGAGTGTAATTGAGGCCCATGGAGCGGGGCAAAGCGCTGCCCCAAAGGGGAAAAGATTCCCCCCCAAAGGAAAAACAGTTTTCAGAAAAAATTCTTCACCTGTTTTTAAAAGTAGAAGAGTTTCAACCTTTTCATCAGCCCTGACTGTGGCTGAGGAAATTTCCCCTTTAAAACCTAAACTTTTTTAGATTGTTCCCCCTGGGGGTCCCCGTTTTTCCCCAAAAACCCCCAAATTTTTAAAAAAAAAAGGAGAGGCCGTTTCTCCTGGGGAAAAATGGGACCCGAGGTGAGGTCATGTATGCGGATCTGATGGAGGAAATTTTTTTTCTCAGAAAAAATTTTTTTCAGGGGCCCTCCACAAATTTTCCCTGGGGTTTTTTCCCATATTTTACAATTTTTTTTGTGTTCTAAAGTCATAAAAATAAAAATATATTTTCCCTGACAAGCAAAATGGAAAACAATGTTTTGAATTTGTGATTTTTCGGGGTCCATATTCCCCAATCCACTACAGTTTTGGTACTGGGGGGTACTGTAATTTTTTAAAGTCATTTTCCTTTTATCATAAATTTTGACTTGCAAGTTTTTGCATCCTGTTAGTTCTGCAGATTTTTTCCTGAAAAACTCCCTTTTGGGTTACTGTTTTTGCCCCTTTTAAAAATTAAAATTTTTTAATTTTTATTATTTTTTTAAATTTTTTGGGGAAATCCCCCTTTTTGGGGTTTTTTTAAAACTCCCCAAATTTCCTTCTGGGATTTGAACCCGAATCAAGCATATCTTGACCAAATTTCTGACCCCCGGGTTTCTTTTACAAATTCCCAATGTTGGTGCGGGACGGGAAATTGGATAAAAAAAAGGGTTTTTTCTTAAAACCTCTACCCAAAGTGTTCAAAAGATCAAAACATTTTTCCCCCCTTTTGTTTTTCCCGTGTCCTTGTTCTCCCTAAAAACTTGTGATTTTTATATAAGGGGTAAACACCCTGATGTTACCTTTTTCCCCTACTGTAAAGTTTATAATTTTAAAAAAGGGCCCTGTTTTGGGAGGGAGTCAGGGGTGGAGGTTTGGGAAATTGAGGAGTCTAATTTGGGGTTTGGGGCTTCCCGGACCCCACACCCCGGGAGGAAGGGCTTTTGTTCTTTTTTCCCACCACTAACGTTCGAGCGCTGCCAGAGCTCCAGCGTTTTCCCTCCTCACTGATGACATCACATTCAGGGGTCCATTTTGCTGCACCCAAAATCCTGCCCCTCGAGGGCCCAATTTTGGTACATGGCAAAGGCCCCAGAGATTGGCTCCCAGCATAAGGGGGACAAAATTAGCTCATAGATGCTATACTAAATGATTTAGGTAATACAAACCAGTTGCAAAACGGTGCTTTTTTTTTTACTGCCCCATCATTACAGATATGATTTTTTTTCCCGAGAAAAAACCCCTTTAAAATACAGAAAGAAAGCAATTTCAAATAATTCATATTTCGGGTGTTTCGTATCTTGGTGCCTGCCAAGTACTGCTGGTCTATTTCTTTGTGTTGCAGCCATCGCAGTGTGCACCTGCACCACTTATTTAATTTGGTTTATAGGTGTAGACGTTCTCCAGCAGATCTCATTAGTGCTTCTCATGTTTGGTGTTTTTTGTAATATATATAAACAGGCAGGTGCATCTGGGTCACAGCCCGATCAGGGTTAAAAGTTGTACTGGATTCCCTAAGGGGCCCAAAAATTCCTCTGCCATGAAGAACACTAGTGTCTTAGGCCATGTTCAAACAGCGGATTCAAGCCGTAATTGCGGGCGAAATCCGTCCCGCAATTATGGCGTGTGTACGGGGGTGGCTTGCCGGCCCCATAGACTTTCATTGTCCACGGCGCATATCACGCCGGGATAATGTGCATGTCACTTTCTCCCCGCTCCCCGTATTTCGCGAGCGGGGAGAGGAGACGGAATCCATAGTGCTCTATGAGAAAATGGGGGGTTTAAACCCTTTAAAGAATGGGGCGGAAATTTCAGCCGTATTGGGCGCCAAATAAGGGCTGAAAACCCGTCCCAAAAACCCCCCTGTGAACATAGCCTTAGCCTACTGGGGTAGAAAGGTTTAAAAAATTTTTATTTTTGGGCACCGGAGCTTGGGTTATGCTTTCCAAAGGGGACCATGCTTTGTATAAGGGGAGGACATGGTCAGATTTTTAAAACAGAAGGGGCCCATTTCAATCAAATATGTAACACGTGGATATTTCAGCACACTTCGGTTCTATATTTTGTGTGCATATATGTATCTTTGCGTATAGTCTTGTAGATTGCAAGCTCTCATGGGTGGGTTCCCCCTTCCTTCCTTTTCAGTTTTTATTGGTTTTTTGTCTTAATTTTTTTACCTGAACCCCCTTGGCTTGTAAAGGCCCCGGAATTATTTGGGGCCTTTTTAAAATAATTTTTTTTTCAAAAAACCCAACCCTCCTTTTAAATCTAAAAATCCCAAAACCTTAAATTGAATTGTGGGCTCCATAGCTTTATTTCTTATAAGAAAACAATAGATTCCCCCCTACTCCCCCATGGAGACTTCACAGCATATAAAACCTAGGTTATAAATAACATGTGACAATACCTTTTGTCCGCCATAGTTAAAAATAAATCAAACCCGGTTTTTCATGGTTTAATTTTGGGGTTTTAAATTTTAGGAAGAATGAAAGGGGGGAGTTGATTTCAATGAATCTCAAAAGCATTCCTGATTTTATCCACATGAAATGCAAGCTGATGTTATATGAACTGACACCCAAGGACAAAGCAGATCGCCAGAAAGCTTGAAGGAAACGTAAAAAGCTTAAAAAAATTGAATGCATAAATAGCAAATGGTAACAAAATAAAAAGACGGATTAGACATTTAAAAGGTTTAAGAAAAGGGGGATTTTAAAAAATAATTTTTGAAAAAAAGTGGAACAGGTAGCTACCCCCTTCCTCAATTGATTGGGGTGGTTCACTTTTTTTGAAAAAATTTGGGTTAATGTAAAAAAACAATGATTTTTAAAAAGGCCCCGTGACCCTCTCCCCGGTTTTTAAAAAATCCTGGTGAAAAACAAAATTTTGGGGGGTTTTTCTTTTTCTGGTTTAAATTTTAATTCTTTTCCCCCTGTATGGGGTTTTTCTATGGCATATTTTAGAATTTAATTTAAATAACATTACGTTTTCAATCAGATTTCCCCCTTACATGTTACGGGGTAATTGCTGCCTATTTTCAACCCGCAGGTGTTACCCCCCCGTTTTTCCCCAAAAAATAAACGTTTTCTTAATTCATTTTTCTCCCTTTGGTTTTATTTTAAAGGGAAATTTTTTTATTTTTCCCCCCTTTTAAAAAAAAGAAATTTGCATTTATTGTTGAAACCCCCTTCCAAAAAAAAAAGAAAATTTTAATTAAATTTCTTTATTTCCCGTATCACAAAAAATCAGCAGAAAAAGCCAAACTAAAAACAACGGTAACCTCAGTCTAACTATGTCCTTTATGTGCTGTGCCTGTGTGTATGTAGCGGAAAAAAGGGCTCAATCACCTGTACAAGCAGCTATGCCCCTCAGCTCCCCCTTTCCCCCAAGTTGGTATGGGTTCCCCAGCTTCTGTTAAGGGGTTCCTGACAAAATTAAAGTAAAACGCTTTCCCCCCAATACGGAGGGAAATCCTCTGGGTTGTTAATTTAAATGTTTTTTGGAATTTTTATTTAATTTTTATTAATAAAATTTTTGTTTTTTGTTTGGAGGTGATGGGGGCTCTTGTAGCAGGACTGCCCCTAGGTCTTATTTTTAGGGGAAAGGCTTATATTTTTTAAGCATGAAAAAAAAAAAATTCTCGCACTAGGTCTTAAATTTTTGGGGGGGGCCCTTTTTTCCGGGGGGGAAACACAGTAGCTGCGCACACAGGTACAAGTCGCCATACGCCGCGTGAACCCAGCCTTTGGGGTTGGGCCCCCAAAAGAGAGTCTTTGGGGTTTTGTTCACCCCCCTGGCCCCCTTTTTTTGAGTCCATTTAGGATCCCATCGCCCCTGCGTTTTTGTGGGATGCGATTTTTGGATTCCCAAAAAAGCCTTTGGTTTTTTGAAAGGACCCTTAATTTAATCAAAAGGCCCCCTTTGCTGCATGGTCCTTTTCCCCGGGAAAGTTAAAATGGTTATTTTTTTGGGCGCATTTCAGTGTTTTGCGCTTATACGCTGGGAGAATGCACGCCGCAAAAAACGGTAATCCAAGCTCTCAGAGAGCTATGGGGTTTCGCTTTGGTTTCCCCCGCGGTTTAAAAAAGATGTATTGTTGGGGGGGGAGATTTAAACGACATATTAATTTTTCGCCCGATTTCGCGCCGCTGGGCAATGGGATGTTTAGGGGCCGGCGGGCTGCCCCCCCCAAACCCTTCCAAAAACCCCCCCCGCGTAATGTGGGGGCGTACCCCTACGCGGCGCAATACACAGTGTGAACTTTCCCCCCATAGTAACCAAATGGGGGTTTTCAATAATCCAAACACTAACGAATTTTTATTTGATCCCCTAATTCTTTTTGGAATCCCACATTGGCTCCATGTCCGAAAGAGATGTTTTTCAAAACCGCAAACATAGCAATACAACACAAAAACCGGGTTTGTAGTTCTCTCTCCCGCCCCGTTGGGGGGGAGAATTCTTTAAGTAGGCGGGCATAACAGTGTCTGGGGGAAAAGAGGCCCTTTCCCCTTCCATCTGTGGGACTCATTCACCATCAGGGAAACCGCTATATTAAAAGAGCCCGAGGATCGGGCAGACTTTTGAACACCCCAAATTAACCCGTAGGAAAAGGTTAAAGGTTTTTATTATTAAACTGAGAAATACGCTGCTCATGCAAAGACACTATGCTAGATGAGGATATACAGGGATCAAGGCGGCACGTCCTATGCAAAAAGGTAGGAATAAAATGTGTATTAGTTTAAAGCTCAAGAAGAGGTAAAGTTTTTCAATAGGGGAGGAAAAGGGAACCGGGGTGTTGGAGATTTACCCTTGACCCGCTCCCCCTGAAAATTTAATTTTATTTTTAAAAGGCTCATGGGGGGAAAAAATCTTTTGGTTTCCTTCCATAAAAGGGTGGTTTCCAAACCAGCCCAAAAAAAATAAAAAGTTGGGGGAAAAGGTTTTTTCCCTTTGGGCGCAACCCAAAACCCCGGTTTTTTTTTCTTGTTTCGGGAAAAACTGCGGTCGGTTCCCCGTTTTTTTTTTTCCCCAGGCCATTCAATTTATTATATGGGGAAAACAGTGGCAAAAAATCAAAAAAGCGGGCCCTATTATACAAAACCCTTGCTTTAAAAACGTCCGCCGCCAGAAAACAAGCAGAGAAAAAAAAAAAAAAAACATCTTTGTAGACTACAGGTTATTTTTTTCTATTAAAAGTTAGGGCTGCTTGAAAAAGTTTTTAGAATCCTAAAAATGTAAAAAAACGAGGGGTTTTTTTATGCGTGGGAGACTTTGCCTAATGAGAAAAACCAACACTGCTTTTAAGTAGGCCTTTGTGCTCCCCCAAAGAAAACAGCCCGTGTTTTTTACCCCGCACTGATTTAGGGGGAAACAAACCCCGAAAATGCCCGAAATCATGACCCCTGAAAGAATTTTGGGGAAATTGGATGTGACTTTGAGGAAAAGCCTTTCATGAAATTTGGTGGCATTGCAGAATCCCAAACTTTTCCCATTGGTTTTTTTAGAACCCTAATGGGATAAGCACATTTTTTAAAGGGGTTTTTCCCTTTTGTGCTTTTCAATAAAACCCCAAAAGCCCAGCAATCCGGGGGCCCCTGGCCGGCAGAAAAGCTGTAAATGTGGCATCCCAGAAGACCCAGTAAACTGCACTCACACTGGTAGAAAGGGGGAAATTTTGCCCCTAAACTTTTAAAAAGGGAAAAAAATTCCCATGAAAATTTTAAAAATAAACATTTCTACTTTTAAAAGGGGAAACGGGCCATTTAAAAAGGCCCCAAAAGATTTTGCTGGATATGTTACAGAGCAGGTGGAGCTGAGCAGATTAATGGACAGTTTTGCTGGAAATGATTTAGCAACATTTATAATTCATTTAACTCCCTGCTTATCCTGGGTTAAGGAGTCCAGTGGGCGGCGTTATCAGTGATTGACAGCAATCTCTGTAAGCACACTTAAATGGGTTTTTCCTTTTAACCCAAGAAGGGTTAGCTTTTAACATGTAGGGGGAAAAAAATAAATGAAGGGCTTTTTCAAATTTTTTTCTTTTTTTTTTCTTGAGGAAAAATTTAAAAAGGGGTTTTTAAAAGCTCTGAGTGCCTCAGATTTCCTGTAGGTTTTCCCCCCGCTGTCTGTTTATCTGTAGCAGGGGGGACACCATAGGTGAAAAGAACCCACCTGGAAATTTTTAAAAATTAATACTTTTTTTTGTAATTTTTAAAAAAAAAGGGAAAAAAATTCTTTTGTTTAAAAATTAGCCGAAAGGGGGGTTCCCCGGAACCCCCCTTTGATAAAAATTCCTTTTTTCCAAAAAAACAAAATTTTGGGGAACCCCAAAAAAAAAGAAACTGATTTACAACCTTTTCCAAAAAAAAACCAAAACAACCCCTAACCAAAAAAGACAGGTTATGAAAAAAGGAAAAGGGGCTTTTGGGCCCCCCTGTGGGGTTGGGAGGGGCAACCCTATTAAAAAAAGGAAGGTTCATAATTTTTAAAATTGGGGAAACCTAAACCAAATTTTTAAATAATAAAAATATAAGTTTAAATTTTTTGTTAGAATTTACCCAAACGCTAAAACTCCTCCCAAAAAAAATAAATACGGTCCCGTAAGGGGGTTTTAAAAATAATGGCTACTGATGGGGAAAGGGCTTGATTTAAATAAAGCGCCCATTTCCCCAAAAATTGCTTAAAGAGCCACCGTGTCCCGGGAAAAATGCTTTAAAAACCCCCCCCCCCCCCTCTATAGCCCAAAACCGAACCCGTATGTTGAAAAGGGTTTTGGAATCTTGGAAACCCCCAAAACCCTTTTTCATTAATTAGGACACCAAATTATACCCCAACATGAGATAGAACTTAAGTGCTTACCGCTCGCATGATGAAAATAGCGTCCCGGGAAATTTCAGACTGTGCATGCGTGATAGCAAGGTACTGCGTGCACAAAGCATCCATAGTTACCATGGAGATTCCAGCGCATGCGCATACAGGTAGTGTCAGGAGTCACTATAGATATTCGCGAGCAAGCGCGAGAAGGTGTACGCATCATGGACATCCGTAGGTGTCATTGATACCCGCGCATGCGCACACCAAAAGAGTCGGTGGTTGCTATAGATAGTCGCGTGCAGGCGCGAGACGGTCCTTAAGTCAGACGCCGGCAATTTCCTAGATATCAGAGCGCATGCGCGAGAAAATATCAGCGCGTACCAAGAAACAGGAATACGTGATATAAAAGAAAAATGTCCACCGCAGCACCAATTATAGTGGCGCTAGCAGGGATGACATCACATAGGTCAGCAAACAGAACTACTGGCAGCTTGAGAACTTGACTGTTAGCCAACCTTAAAGACAAAGGAGACTAATTACTTTTGTTTACTTTAGCTCTGAAGCTTCGCTGGACCTTAGATAAGAATCTCCTGCTTTCATGTCAGAGTAATTAGCAGACCTTTGAATAAGTAGCTGATGTGCTAATCACTGCTATAGAACCACCCACAGCCTGACCAGGAAGAGAGAGGTTGTATGAATGACAGCGGCTTTTGGCTCTGTGTAACAACATTGTAAGTCAACCCTATTAAACAAGAAAGGCTGTCAGTCACTTTTAAGACCGCCGTCTGGACTCCCAAACCCAAAAGAATCAGGAATTTAAATGAATAAAATATAAGTTCTACTGCTTGTGTCCCTAGAACTTTACAGCAATCTGCTCAGCTCCTCTCGCTATATAATACGCTGCCTACAGATCAGATATCATGTTCAGCGTGATGGGTAAAGGGCTTGATTTATAAAGACAGCCCATGCCCATATGCTCTATCAGAGCACACAGCTGTCAGACAAGTGGTCTGTAACCCCCACCCCCCCCACCTCGCTGAGCCAAAACATTTACCCTGTATGTTAGAATAGCTTTGACTCATGAACCCAGCCCTCCTTTGCATCACATTGATGGACATTCAATTGAAGGGCTGGCACATCTTTGCCAGGCAATAGTACACCTCCTTCCAAAACAGTGCCACATCTCCCCACAGGTTGCCTCCAGTACTGCAGCTCAGCCTGCTACGCCACAGATAACTCCTGGACAAAAAACAAAACTGAACAAATACTATGGTTGGTTTCATAATTTTTTTTTAAAATGCCTTTAAAAACAGTAAGGGTATGTTCACACCGTTTATTTGGACGCCGTTTGGATGTTGATTTTTCATCGCCGGAACAGCATAAAAACCTCGTCTGAAAAGGATCGACATGCAATTCTTTGATCGCATCCGCAAGACTGACCCAACAGGCGCCGGGCAAACACGCAGCGGCGATCTCTCGTGTGAACGCCGCTGCGTGTTCCTCGTTGCCGGCAGTGATAAAGTCACTGCTAATTGTTAGATGCGTCTCTGGGTCCGTTCTCAGAGACGTATCTACAAAGCGGATGTCAATACGGAGTCAAATCTCTGTGTGAACAAGCCCTTACAACGTGCACGAGACTGCTCTAGGCCTTTCCCCCCCCCCCCCCTTCGCTCCAAGTGGGTTGACCAACAATCCTCTCGACTGTTTGAAGATTCGGGGTATGCTCTCATGGGGAAGATCTGCTGTAAATTTTACTCTAGGGTTTTTCTACATGGACTTCAATGGAAAAAGGCTACATCTGCAGGAAAGGTCTATCTGCAGATTTTAATGTAGACTTTGCCTTTTCCTACTGACGTTAAAGGGAACCTGCCACATAGATTATGCCTCCCTTGCTGAGGGCAGCACAAGCTAGTGACAGACATGCTGTTTCCAGTGCTGTGTCCCTTATTCTGTAAGATGCAGCAGTTTTAGAACATTTAATGCTCAAATCTTGCAGCCTGTTCTGCTCATTAATAAACTGGATTCATCTATGGCAGGTGTTAGCCTCTCCCACCCAAGGCTAACCCCACCCACCTGACAGTTATTCACGTTTCTACCTATTCAAAGTTATAGGTTAATCAGTTGTGAGGTGGGCGGGACATGGATTAAACAGACTCTTCATGAATAAGCTGGACTCTTTTCTGGCTGCAAACTGCCAGATTTGAGCATTAAAGGGGTTTTGCCACAATCTCATTTCATACCTCCTGCATCCAGCTCTTCAGCTCTGTCTGCTATTTGATAGAGTTTTTTGCCTCACATTCCTAGGATCAAATCCCTGCAGGAACCAAACCTGTTTTTTTTTCTCTATCAATGCACAGACCTGATTGAGGTTGCTATTTTCACTGTTTGATTAATTACTAAGAAATAGAGAGGACAGGAGTAGAGTGACAGCACCTGGGGGTTGAACACTCAGTAGCTGCCTGAGAGGAGAGGTGATGCCTGAGCATGTCTGACCAGGACTGAGGAGATCTCAGCCCTGGTCGTATCCCCTGGAGACGAGCTGTAAACAATGGATCACTAAAGGAGAAGCTAAAAAAAAAAAAAAAAATGGTGCAGAATTTTTAATCCCGATGAATGGTGAAAATGTGTATTTAATTTGCAAGCTTCCCACATCAATTTTACTTTTTGGCAAAACCCCTTTAAATGTTCTGAAACTCCTGCATCCTACAGAATAAGGGACACAGCATTACTGTGACCAGCAAGGGGGGGGGGTATAATCTATATGATAGGTTCTCCTTCACACATAAAAATACACAGTCAAATCTGCAAAAGACTTGCACCAAAATCCACACCACACCCGGCCTCTGAAAGCGTGCCTTGAAGACAACACACAAAAAATTTAAAAAAAATTAAACCAACCCCCTATGAGACCAGATGGAAAAATGCAGCTCATTCTGCCAAACGTTTAGGTATACTTTTTTTTGTATTTTTGGGAGAGGGGGGGGACATAGTCTGTTTTCTTATATGCTACAAATGTACAATATTTTCTGATAAAGAAAAAAGAAAACTCAAAGGCTGATTTCAATTGATGGTCCTCCCTGGCTCACTTAAAACAATCAGCAACATTTGGGTAATGAGGAAATTGGCAAGAGACCGCCGCCCATGAGGCATCTTAAGGGCATACAGGTGTCAGCATGTCTTAGATGTTCCCCAGACAGTCACTGCCACCTCAGGGGTCTTATTAATGCAGAAGGAACTGGGGGAAAAAAAAATTATCTGCTGCACGGATCACTGAGCAAGTACTACAGGGACCTCATCTCCAGGACATGTACTGCAGAAAACGATTCTGACAACAGATAAAAGGCATTTGATCCAGTGGATGTGCCGGCTGCTACCTGCACAAAACATCAGACTCTCTTTGATAGTTTGCTTCCCTTAAAGGGATACGAGCCCTCCCACCCTATGCAGGGTCATATACACCAATAGTTGGCTAATTGAATTCACAAACTAAAAAAAGCCTCATTATTAAATTGTTCCAGGAAACTAAAGCACGCTCCAGCGGTCTATGCGCAAATGGTGACGCCGCCTCACTGCGACCCAGGCGCCTACACCAGCTTGTTCTGAAAGTAATTACATCTGAAGCTCTAATCACTTGGGCACCTTAACGAAAAGTGACAGATGCTTAATCCTAATCTTTGTCAGCTACAAAAGTAAAGAGAAACGTGAAGTCTCACATATATGGCTACTGCATACATGCGCTAAGAGGACATTCAAAGCATTACCTAAACACGACCCGTGACCTCTCCTGATATGTCTGCCATCGTAAATACTTACCGTGTTTCCCCCAAAATAAGACACCCCTGAAAGTAAGACATAGCAGAGATTTTGTTGAATTCCCTAATATAAGCCTCCCCCCCCAAAAAAAAAAAAATAAGACATAGCGGAAGTCATTGCTGCAGCTCCCCATACACAGGATCGTCCCTAAGTGCGGGAAGTGAGAAAGGGGGAGGGGAGGGGGGCACGGGTGTTACCAAGCTCTGCCCACCCCGAAAAACAGCCCTGGGACATATTGTCTTAGCAGAGAGGTGAAGGACCTGTGCAGGTAGGTCAAGTGACCACAGGTCCTGAACATCCCAGGAGAGGAGACAGTGTACAAGTAAGTGAGGGATGGAGGGGGAGAGAACAGAGCAATGATACTGACACACACATCTCATAGGATGGCTGATGGGGCATGCTGGAACTTTTAGTTCTACAAGTCCCAGCATGTCACATTTGCCATCCTTTGAGATAAGTCACTGCAGCTGCAATAAAATGTCCTTTACATACATATATCCTATGGTTTGTGACTCTAAACTTGATATATATATATATATATATATATATATATATATATATATATATATACACACACACACACATACATACACATATATGCACACACTAGTCTAGCAGGCTGCTATAATTTATTCATGGAAAAATAAGACATCCCCTGAAAATAAGACATAGCACATCTTTAGGAGCAAAAATTAATATAAAAGACACGGTCTTATTTTCGGGGAAACAGGGTGTGTTCCCTGTGATAAAACAAACCTGGAGCAGATTCTCTTATGGTTTCGTTTTGTGCTGTTTCTCTGTTCCTCCTAGAAATGTATTACTGAATCTGTCAGCTGGGTGTAAGCAGTTGGAGGTGTGTCCCTCTACAGTAAGCACAGACTGGACAATGTCAGACTGGGCAGGGACAAACTCCTAATTGGTAACACCCAGCTGACAGATTCAGTAATACATTTCTAGGAAGAACAATATAGGACCAGCATATTAGAGCATACATGCCAACTCTCCCGCTTTTGGCGGGGGGGGTCCCGCTAATGGGGCCCCCCCCCCTTCCCCCGCCCTCCCGGCAGAGTTGGCATTCCTTCCGCCGCCAGCAGGCAGCGGGGGGACCGCGGCACAAGAGTAGCGCTGGTGCACTACTCTGGCGCCGCCGGGCCGCTCCTACAGGCGGGTGAAGCGGCCGTAGCGGTCGCTCTCGCCCGGCGAGTTTCACTGACTTGTGCAGCCGCACAGTCAGTCAGCAGTACAGGGAGAAGGCAGGAGGGATCATTCCCCTCCTCCCTTCTCCCCTGTATGTACAGCGCCGGTGTGCGCTGTACATACACCTCAGCGTCACAGGGGGAGTGACGCGCGGCTGCACTCACTCCCCCTGTGACGCTGAGACTACTCCGTCGGCCGGGAGATGTCCTGAGCTGCAGGAGCCTGGCGAGGTAAGTGGCTTTTATTATTTTATGTTTATTCGTTATAGGGGGGGCTCTACCTGGCAACAATGGGAGGGGAGGGGGGCGGCCACCACCTGGCTAACAAAGGGGGCGGCCACCACCTGGCTAACAAAGGGGGCATCTACCACCTGGCTAACAAAGGGGGCATCTACCTGGCTACAAATTTGGCTCTACCTGGCTACAGAGGGGGCATCTACCTGCCTATAAGGGGCACTACCTGGTTATGTGGGGCTACTACCTGGCTATAAGGGCATCTACCTGGCTTTCTTCCAAAGCCGTTATGCAGTTAGGTGGAGTGAGTGTGGCTTTTTGAAGGGGCGTGGCACACAGACAAGATGGGCGTGTCCATGCAAATTTTTGCCGCCCTCTACAATCTCCTGCTTTTTCAATTTCAAAAGTTGGCAACTATGCATTAGAGTTATAAGAGAAGGTTGTTTTTACACAGAGAACATATGTATGTACTAAAGGAGACATGTCAGGAGGCGTCGCATGTCCTCTTGGAAGGGACGTTACACTTTAGATAAATGTTGATGGAACATGCTGATCTAACACATATGGAGGTCTACCAGCTCTCCCCCAGATGGATGTCAGCGTACCCATTCCTTTCATACTAAGGCTATGTTCACACGGCAATAATTGCAGGACGTATTTCGCCCGCAATTACGCTGTGTGCTCGGGAGCGCCGGCCCCATAAACATTCATTATTCATGGCGCGTATATGCCGTGAATAATTGACATGTCACTTCTCTCCCCCCGCGGCGTATTGTGCGAGCAGGGAAAGGAGGCGTAATCCATAGTTCTCTATGACTGGGACGTATCTCGCCCCGTATTTAGCGCAGTACGGCGCGAAATACGTGGCGAGATACGTCCCAGTTTAAGCCGTGTGAACATAGCCTAAGGGTATGTTCACACGGCTTATTTAACCGCGTATTTTGCAGAGTATTGCGTTTTATATGTGGCGAAATGCGTGCTGCAATTACAGTAATTCATAGCTCTCAGAGAGCTATGGATTATGCATTGTCTCCCCGCACGTACAATACGATCATATTGTACTGTACGTGTGGGGGAAGAATTGACATGTCAATTGTCAGTGGCGATTATGCGCTGCTAACAAAGCAAGTCAATGGGGCCGACCGGGTGCCGGTCCCCTGTGCTTTGGAATTAATCGCTAATCAGCGCGTGATTCCAAAACACACGGCGTATTGTGGCGCATACTTTATGTGCCCCAATACGCAGTGTGAACATACCCTAAGAGATAAGCCCCTGCTGGTATCTGGCAGCAGCTTACGTCCTTACCCCTATTTAATGGGTTGTCCACCTCTACATTTGTAGTTACGTTTTTTTGCTGCAGATGTAGTGAAACCACCACCCTTCCAGTAATTCCTGGAATTGCCGGTTCTGTCTCTAGGTCCACTGTTGTCTCCCGGATCAGACTGGCTGCAGTTAGCACGTGGCGCTGCTCAACATCACCATCTGAAAATAAAATCTCTGTAACAGTGATGTTGGGCAATGTCATTCGACTGACACAAGAGGCCCAATTAGAACGTTCTTTTGGAAAAACAACAGAAGAAAACCGGTGAGGGAAAGACCAGCAGATGCTGGGGGAAAAGGGCGTCAATACAAAGTTTCCCTATCCCCCCCCCCAATACCCCTGCACATAAGAGGCCAAATTGAACGTTCTGTTTGCAGATCCAAAGAAGAGCCGGGATGATAAAACCAGCTCAGAATGCATCGGTGTAGGGTATGTTCATACGGTGCATTTCCGACAAACAATACATCCATTGCGGTGTTAAAATTACTGACTTCATATCGAGTAATTTCAATGCAAACATGACATTGCCGAGGCCGATTTCAGCCTCCTATCCTTTATTTTATGGCGCTTATACTACTGAAATAATGGACGTCAATTCTTTTAAGGCGCGCTTAAAATTGCAATAGTAAAATACGTGCGAATGACTGCACATATTTTACACTGCAGTCTATGAGAAGTGTCTATAACATTGTTTGGGGCGTATTTTGGCGCAAAATACATACCAAAATACGCCGTGTGAACATACCATAAAGCAATAGCTGTTGGATAAATAAGTTACGCCCTCAATATTTAATTGGTGGGTGTCCGACCTCCGTGGATCCTGCCAATAGGTTAAAAGCTGTATTCCCATTTCATTCATTAGCTTTAAACGTGGTGGCAAAGGTAACAGACTATTACCAAATACATTGCTGTTCTGATTTTGCTTACCTATAGAGCTAGACCTGCTTGTATACGCCAGCTTCCCTAAGATATTGACTCTCTACTATGGCAGCCCTGGCAAGGATGGCGACATCACTTCCTGCTGTGTATTATCAGCAGCACAGGAGCTTATCATTCTTACTAACATTTAACCCTTTAGACCTCTCTAGCCTTGTGCACTGCTGTTTAGAACCCTCCAACTCCAATGTCCCTCTAACAGGCCTAGCTAGGAATAGCAGAGCTAATATGTCAGTCACTACTGTAGACCAGCACACAGCCTGACCAGGAAGGGGGGAACCTGAAGCTGGCTGTAACTCTGTGGAACAGCATGGCAAGACAACCACTTTAGAAACATAAGGGATGGTGCAAGAAAGCGGGCATGACACTTTCTCTAAAGAGAGACACGTAGATGGTCAAGTAGTATAAAGGGCCAATGGCTGTCGTCAAGACACGGCCATCTTTATTTTGAATGGTCAGCAGGGGTGATAACATTAGAAAAGACTGAACCCGCCTAACAATAATATAAAGATATATGAACCTATTGGTGCAGGTCAGCAGAAGGTCCAAGGGTTACAAGCAAAATTTAAACGGTTAATAAAAAGTATAATACATGTGTCTAAATGATGCCCACCTACAATGCAGAGGAGAGGTCAGATTATTTTCATCATTGTTGGCAAAGACGCAAAACAAATAAAAATTGATGGAAAAACGAAAAAGAAATGACAAAATCAATTACGAAGGGGCTCACGAGAGCTCAGCCTATTAGCGATTGACAGATTAGGAAGTCAGTCTAAATTCTCTTTCCAATAAACTGTGTAAAGTCAAAATTACACAGAGCGAAAATTCAATTCAGGGCAACAAGGGATGGAAAAAAAAAAATATATATAAATGACTAATTAATTCTCTGCCTTAACGGCTTCATTGATCTTCCTGCCATTCAGGGAAGAGAGAGATTTGGTCATTTGTAGAATTACACTGGGTAAACAAGATTTATACCCTGTACTTCAAATTAATCAGTAACATGTTATGCTTCCTTATTAATGTAACGTGGCACCGACATCTATTAGAATAACCAGGGACATAAACATTTACAGCCGCATGAAGCTTTATAAAGAGCCGTGTTCATTGGTGCTATATAAGGTCCATTTAAAAAAGTGACTACGGCTGCGTCCACACAACAAAAAATGAGACCGAGATATAAAATAAATGATAATAATCTCCCTCTCTCCATCTCTCTCTACAAAGATTGAAAAACCAATTGCAAAAACCACGTCAAAATCCATGCAAAAAATTCCCCAACTGGTTTCAGCCTCCCCACTGACTTCAATAGTAAATTCTTCGCCATTTTCATAGTGAAATACAGTGGATTATTTAACAGATGGCAAGTTTTTGGGGAAAATGGCAATTTTAAAAAAAAATCGGACTGTGTAGATTACAAATCAGATTGTCTATTAAGGTCTATGGGGATGGTTTTACAGTCGGATTTTGAGGTTTTTCAACTCTTAAACCAACGCCAAATCCAGCGGTAAAACCATGTTGTGTAGACATAAGAAAAGGAAGACTTCTATTTATTGACTTTTTAAAAAAGGTTTTAAAAAAGTGTTATGTGTTGAGGAAAACAGCCATCAACATCTCAAAATAGCACCACAACCGCCATCTGGTATCGCAGATCAGCTCCATCAAAGTGAATGGGGCCAAGCTGCAATATCAAACATAGCCCGTAAACGGTTAAGCCACTATTATTGGAGGAAAGCAGCTGCATTTTCCTAACCCTATACAGCGCCTTTATATTGGAAAATTAAATGGGTATTCTGAAACACATTGACAGCATATAGAAAGAACATGCCGTCCATGTAGGTTAGGTGTCGGCCCCACTTCTAGGATCTGGGCCCCAAAAGTCTACATTGAGAGAGGTGGTTGGCACTGTCCCACTGATTTCAATGCCAGCTCAGAGAACATCTCAGCTGTACTTAGAGCTACCACGGAAATCAACTGGAGCCTTCTGACCTTCTCTGTTCAAAACAGAGGTTTTCCGGGGCCTGTTCTCTCGAGAGGTGAAAATAGGTCCCACACCTATCATATATTGATGGTATATTCTACCGTTACACCCTCAATGTGTCTGCTGAGAAAACCCCTCCAACTCATTTTAGTTGTTCATAATAAAGGGGAATCTCATCTGCAAGATGGAACCCAGAGCCACTCTGTGGGAGTAGTTCCCTTTCTGGCAGACTTAAGCTGTCCTTCATATTACATGGGAGGCCATTAATGTCAATGGCGACCAAATACTACTACATTTCCCCCAGAAAACCTAGCAGTTTGCTGCGGTGGACACATTTCTAATGAGATGGTCTTTGAGGAGACAACCCCTTTAAAGATCTGTACACCACAAGGCACTGAGATAATTGTGAGTTTCTAGGCAATGTTGAGCTCCGTTAGGTCAGAATTCAATGCAAACAGATTAAAATAGGACCGCCGGCAGGCTCCTACAGCTAAAGGAAGTTCCATAATGGCATTAACTTTAGAGAATTACTACTTGGGCTCTCTAATATAATCTTTGCCTTGCATCAAGTGCAAACATTACCAGCAATATGAAGACCTTATTCACTACGGACACTTCATTTTCCTGCTACCCATAAATACAGGTGCTTCTCAAATTACAATATCAGCCAAAAGTTAGTTTTTCAGTAATTCAATTCAAAAGTGAAACTCATATTATATATAGAGTCATTACAAATAGGGTGAACTTTTATGTTCTGCTAATCTTGACGATTATGGCTTAGAGCCAAGGAAAATTCAAAAGTCATTATCTCAGAAAATTAGAATAATTAGCCCAAAACATCTGCAAAGGCTTCCTAAGCATTTTAAAAGGTCCCTTATGCTGGTTCAGTAGGCGACACAATCATGGGGAAGACTGCTGACTTAACAGATGCCCAGAAGGCAAATCATTGACACACTCCACAAGGAGGACAAGCCACAAAAGGTCATTGCTAAAGAAGCTAGCTGTTCACAGAGTGCTGTATCAAAGCATATTAATGGAAGGTTGAGTGGAAGGGGGGGAGTAAAAAAAAAAAAAAAAAAAAAAAGTGTGCACAAGCAACCGGGATAACTGCGGCCTTGATAGGTTTGTTAAGAAAAAGTCATTCAAAAATTTGGTGGAGATTCACAAGGAGTGGACTGCTGCTGGAGTCCGTGCTTCAAGAGCCACCACACACAGACATATCATATTTGTGACTTAACAGTTTTAACAGAAGTAGTTGAAAATTCTTGAATTGTACACCTAATTGAAACATGGCACATATTTGTCTTAGAGTGGTTATGCAGGTTTCAAATAGGTGTATAATTCAAGAATTTAAACGAGGGCTGTGGAGTCGGAGCCTATTTTGCAGTCTGACCGACTCGGACTCCCAAAATATATAATTAGTTGGTCCAGTTAGTTTGATGCAGTGCAAAGAGCAAGAGGAATTGGGTCCGGCCAGTGCTCCTGCTCCCATAGATTCAGTCTTATCACATGAGGAGTGTAATTGATGACATGGAGCAGGCAAAGAGCTGCCCCAGGGGAAAAGATTCCGCTCCCATGGCAAACAGATTTCTCAAAATTTTACCCCTGTTTTCAAAGTAGTAGAAGAGTTCAACCATTCATCAAAACTGACCGTGCCTGAGGCAATTCCTTTATACCTTGACATTGTTAGAGATGTTGCACCTCTGGTCACAGCTTTCCCCCAACCCAAGTTAGTGTAGAGAGGCCGTTCTCTAGCCTGGAAATAATGAGATCAGAGGTGAGGTCATGTATGCAGGATCTGATGGAGGCAATTCTATTTCTCAGAACAAATTCAGAGACTCCACGAATGTTCCTGCAGTGTTTTGCATATTTACAATTTTTTTGTGTCCTAAAGTCATATCCAATAAATATATTTTACACTGACAAGCAAAATGGTAACAATGTTTTGAACTTGTGACTTTCAGGCTCCATATCTCACCCTCCACTACAGCTTTGTACATGAGGCTACTGTAATTTTATATACAGTCCTCTTACCTATCTTATACATAAATTTGACTTGCAAGTATTTAGCATCTGCTTAGTTACAGTTTTGCGCCTAAAAAAAATCAAAGTGTTAATTTGTATTATTTTGTTAGTATTTGGGAAATCCACCTTTGGTTTTCAATACTGCCTGAATCCTTCTGGGCTCTGAATCAGATTCAAGCATATCTTGACCAAAATCTGATCCCAGGTCTCTTCTACACATTCCCAATGTTGGAGAATACTGGACTTGGATACAAATACAGCTTTTTACTCAACTCTACCCACAAGTTCTCAAAAGATGAAAACAATGTAGCCCTTTTGCTTGTCAGTGTCTGTTCTACCTAAATAGCTTGATTATTGTATCATAAGGTGATAAACAGCCTGATGTTACCATTTTACTACAGTAAAGTTATCACTTAAACATGCGCCATGTATGAGGGAGTCAGGAGTCGGAGGTTTGGGAAATTGAGGAATCGGAGTCGGGGCTTCTGCTTGCCGACTCCACAGCCCTGATATAAACTACTTTTTAAAACTACTTTACCTTTAAGTCACAAATTGTGATATGGCACAAATATCTGTCTAAGCGTGGTTACACATATTACAATATGTGGTAACATCCCCAGGCAAAATCACATCCTTTTGGTCCTGAGCCTGTATAAAATGTATGGGGGGCAATGGCCACAGGGGAGACATAACCCATCAGAAATGGCATAGGATAATGCAGGAAAAGCATAATGAAGTAACTGCAGCTCCTGAATGTTCCATCATACCCATAGAAGCAGCTCTCCTCAGCATCTAAGTGCTTGGAGAAATTAAATCTAGCTCTGCAATTATCAAGGCCAATACACATGGGGGGTATATAGATATTGGTCAATGCATTAAGATGATCTTTCCTTACTCTGCCTTATGGTTTCACAGCATCACATCAAATCAATAGTCATAACGTGGTCAGATACTTTTGAGATTTAAGTGTGAAAATTTTTCTATACTGAAAACCTATCAACATCCTCCTCCCAATAAGATACTAATCAATTTAGGATCTGGAAGTGATCTGTCATCATGAATACAATTACTGAATTGTGTCTTCTTCTAGGCTGTGTACACAGCTATAATATACAATATAGGAACATTAACCTGTTCTTCAGTTGTGCTTTTGTACAAGCTTAATATAAAAAAAAAAAATGGATGGAATTCCTATACTTACAGCATGTCCCTCAAAACTTTTCACTTCAATACAAAACGATGGACTGAACATTTTGGATCATTAGGCAACGGCTAATTATATATTATATATATATATATATATATATATATATACATCACATATATTAACACTACCAAACATATTACATATTCAACACATATATATATATATATATATATACACATATATATATATATATATATATATATACACATATACACAAACTTTTTATTTTTTATTTCCTTGAAGGAAAAACTATGTATATACACTACTTGAAAAATTAAAGATATTTGGCTTTTGGTTGAAATTTCAGGATGAACATAATTTCCAAATTTTATTTCATTTTTTTAAATGCACTAAATGAGACATTTAGTGCAATAGGGATATTTGGCTTTTAGTTTAAATTTGAGGTTGAACATAAAATTTCATGAAAACTTTTTTAAATTTACTAAAAATGAGACTCTCTTAAGTGTAGTATGCACATGTCCAGCTGTTCAATATTTCAGTACTTTTTGCACAACTTGCTGATCTCTAAGGCTAGGTCTATACAGCACAGGATTTTAGTAGACTTTTTGGCTGATTCAGCATTTTGAATCCGCTGAAAAACAGACTGTAGCCTGGGCTGTGTAGCCCTCAATAGAAAATCAGTGCTGTAGTCTACACAGCACGGATGTTTTACTGAGGGAAACCAAAAACGTCCAGCGGAATATAGAACATGTGCTCTATTCTGCAGGGACGACTGCTGAATCCCGCAGCTCTAATGTACTGGGCTGCTGGGAATCCGACCGCCGGTTTTTACGCAAAAAAAAAAAAAAAGCGGAGCAGCACAGTCCAGGAAAACGAAAATGCTGTTGGAGTTGAGAAGGCTCTCACATGGCTGTGTGGATCTAGCCTTAAAGGAAGTTCTAAGATGGAGGTGGTCACTGAGCTTAAAGTGTCCTTAGCAGGTTGCAACAGAGAGAGACTAGAAGAATCATGAAAAGACAAAGAAGCAGACGAATACATTTAGGGGATCAATTTCAATTGAGATTTATGGTAAACAGTCCTCCTCATTATGGTGTCCATATTTTGACATCAGGAGACCAAGACAACACCTTACAATTGAGCAACAGTACCGCGCCTTTTGGAGGCTTTAAGCAGGATGCTCTCAGACGGAAGTGGCCACAAAGCTTAGTGTCAGTGTCATCAGTAGGTTGCAACAGAGATGCAAAGACTGTTAGGGTATGTTCACATGGCATATTGCAGTGCGTACTGTGTATGCTGCTATACGTCTATTGCTGGCCAGTGTATACTTCTGAAGTGCTCCCATTGACGTTCACTTTCTCCGGTGTGTAAACAGCGGGAAGTGGTGACAACTCACTTCTTTCTCCCGGCGCATAATATGCATGGGGGAAGACGGCAGGTAGTCATAGCTCTCAGTGAGAGCTATCAATTACCATGTTTGCCGGACGTACTTTGGGCGTATTGCAGCACAATTTCGCCTCACAAATGCGCTGTGTGAACTTACCCTTGTAGCCAAAGGACGTCCACTTCTTTGCTTCTCTTGGACTCTGCTTACAATTACGCGGTCTTCATTGTGTGATAATGCCCTGCGGGATGATGAATGCCACACAAAACCTTATATATCAGCGTGGTCTGGATGCTAGACGACCAGCAAGGGTACCCAACACCACCACCAGGCACAGGCATCATTATCTTGTATGGACCAGGGGGCATCTACGAGGGACCAGTGGTCCTCAGTGCTGTTCAATGATCAAAGTGGATTTACTCTGAGCAGGAATGATAGCCGCCAACGATGCTGGAGATATCAAGGAAAGCACTAAGCATCAGCCAGGTCAAGTACCGGTCAGGCACCCTTGCCATTTGTCTAGCACATGGACCACGCTGATGTAAATGGTTATCAATGGTCTGACGTGACACTTAGTTGCCTCTCACCTCCCTTACATGTGCCTAGAATTGTGTGGCATTCATCATCCGGTTCTGCAGGGCATTTTTTACAATGAAGCAGTTATCAGTGTGTGAAGGAGCAAAAGGAGGTCCACTTCTTTGCCTTTCTTTGACTCTTCCAGTCTCGCTGTATTTCTGTTGCAACCTGCTGATGATACTCTAAGCTCAGTGGCCACTTCCGTCTGAGAGCAGTGTTTCAACTCCAGTCCTCAAGACCCACAAACAGGTCATGTTTTCAGGATCTCCCACAGAATGCACTGACAGTAATGATATCACTTGTGCAATACTGAGGAAATCCTGAAAACTTGACCTGTTGGTGGGTCCTGAGGACTGGAGTTGAGAAACACTGGTCTGAGAGCATCCTGCTTGAAGCCTCACAATGGCAAGGTACTGTTGATCAATTGTAAGGTGTGATCTTAGGATTTAAACAAACAGCTCTCTTTATCATGCTATTCACATTTTGACATCATGTAGACTAAATCAAATTGATCCCCTAAATGTATTTGGCAATTCAGGGATCAAACATGTGCTGTGAATGTTGCCATTAAACTCCAACTGCCATTACACAATGGGACATGTGCATTTTAAAAATTACGAGTCTCATTTAGTGCATTTAAAAAAAAATAAATAATTTTTGGAAATTATGTTCATCCTGAAATTTCAACCAAAAGCCAAATATCCATAATTTTGTGAGTAGTGTTAACATAGTTTTCTTCAAGGAATATTTAAAAATACATATATATCATACACACACACATATATACATATAATATACACACACACATATATACACACACACAAATACAAACATACACACACACACACACATACATATACACACACACACACATACATATACACACACACACACACAAACAAATACACACACACACACACACACACACACACACACACACACACACACACTAAATCCCAGTACTTTGTTGCTCCTCCTCGGGATTTAGAACACCTGAAGTCTTTCAGGCATAGGCACTTACTGATCCATTTTCTACATCTATCTGGTTCCAGTTATCCTGAAGCAAGGTGACAGATCAGTTCTGCTTGATGACGTTTTGTCTTGGAACAATTTCTTTAATTTCAACCATAAATATTCAATCCCATTCAGACGCAGACTGCTGCTCTCCATGTCATTGAGTGGATAGCTCTTTCCTAAAGAAAATCTTAAACACTCATCGCGCTGTGGTAAGATGCATCATCAATGAAGATGGACTTCATTATCACCAAACCTATTTTCTATCCATGGAACAAGAAAAATGTCTAAACTTTCTATATCTACCTGTGTATTGACTGTTAAAGTGATGACTGCAATCTCCCTGGTCCTTTAGCTAACATAACCACCTATGATAACTGAGTGGAAGAATGTCATTGTTTTCGTCAGGCTTCATTAAAGATTTCATTAGAACGGCACCAGGCAAAAAGTTCAAGCATTATCTTCTTGGCCGATGCAGATTGCTTATGATCACCGAGTATCACTATCATCCAATTCTCCACACCTCCCGATATGCAGACGGCTTATGATCACCGAGTATCACTATCATCCAATTCTCCACACCTCCCGATATGCAGACGGCTTATGATCACCGAGTATCACTATCATCCAATTCTCCACACCTCCCGATTACTTTTCTTTACCCCCCTTTGTGACCCTGTTTCTTCCTGTTTAGTGCTGGTTTTCATTTGTCTTTTCTATATGCAAGTCCCATTTTATTTACTGGATTTTTTACAGTTTTGTCATAAATATTAACGCCTTTTTCTGCCCATTTGTTGTCAATTTTCTATCATGACACAGACTTCTTTCTGGGACCACTGGTCATTTAACTTTTAAAACCTTTGTATTTTGTTTATACTTGCACCAAATTTTACACACAGCAGACTGGGAACAACCAACATCTTTTAACACTTTGTACTGGATATCCATCTTGAAGGCTTTCTAACCATCTTCATTAAGGCTATGTCTAAGTCCAGCACTGTGTAGACTTCAATAGAAAATCCATGCTGCAGTCTACACAGCACATGTTTGCTACTGAAGCCACCAGCTGTCTGGTGGAATATAGAACATGTTCTATCTTCTGCCGGACACCCTTCGAATTCCCATAGCCATCATTGTACAGGGTGGCAGGAAATCCGAAAACCAACTGTGGCTTTTTCCGCAAACCCGTGCCAAAAGCTGCGGTGCAGCAATGTTAAAATGCCATCGGATTTTGGACAGCATTATAACATTGCTGTGTAGACATAGCCTAAAATACAACTCTCTAGTTAAGATAGCATTGCCCCAAGTCTAATAGCAGAGCATTGATTTTAGCACCACCTGAGCTGAAGACTAAAAAAATTTATTAGTCTGATAGCATTTTTTTTAAAGCAACTTTTAGAGCGTTCTCCTAATTGTCACTCAATGATTATATAATTCTCATGTAGATGGTTAATCTGGGGAAAGACACGCCATTAAGTGAAGTATTTCCATTTGTTTGAAGTAGGTTTCACAAACCAGAATGTCCACCTATTGAACATTGTTTTGTAACAATAGACAGAGCCTACTTATCAGTGTGCAAAGTGCTAGACAAACAAGTATAGAAGCAAGAAAATGTGGAAGACGAAATGCGATTTAAAAAAAACTTAACGGGGTTGTCTCGCTACAAGGATTGCTTTCAATGTTAAAGATCTAGCTAAAACTAGTCACTTTGCAATATATGTCCATTAACAGTGTCCTACCTATTCCTAGACATCCCCTCTTGTATGGGCTGCATCAGCTCCTCAGGTCGTTATAACTACAGACCTGTTCGATCTCGCCTTATTGGCTGTAGGCGCTGGTCACTATAGCTACAGACCTGGTGTCCTCAGCAGCTCGTCACTGCAGGCCAGTAACAGTCAGTAAAGCTGGTGGACGTTCCTGAATTCAAAAATGAAACTGAGAAAACACCACTAAGGTATGATGAATCCATGTAGTGAGACAACCACTTTAAGGTCTCAGAAACCAAGTGGTTAAAAACAGACAGTGCAGGACTGCATAAAGAGATTATGGCGTTTCCAATAAAAATCATGAAGCATAACATCAGAGCACAGTATCCAATATGACAGTGGAGAAATGCAATAACATTCAAGGAAAATACCTAAAACCAGTGTATATGGTATAATTATCCTGAACTTCCACCACACCCTGCCCACCTTCCACCTACAGCCATATCTGGGGCATTTCCTATAAATTCCACAAAAAAAAAAAAAAATGGGTAAACATTCTCCCAGCATGGCGATTATATAGATTTTGCCAGGGATTGTATTAAAAGGGTTGTCCACCCGAAACCAGTGCCACACCTGCCCATAGGTTGTGCGAGCTCAGCACTTCCATAGAGCTGCAATACAGGGGTCAAAATTCATGGACAGGAGTAGTGTCGTAAGAAAGAAAACATGTCAGATTATGTGCATTTTCTCTCTATTATATATACACTCACCGGCCACTTTATTAGGTACACCTGTCCAACTGCTCGTTAACACTTAATTTCTAATCAGCCAATCACATGGCGGCAACTCAGTGCATTTAGGCATGTAGACATGGTCAAGACAATCTCCTGCAGTTCAAACCGAGCATCACGTATGGGGAAGAAAGGTGATTTGAGTGCCTTTGAACGTGGCATGGTTGTTGGTGCCAGAAGGGCTGGTCTGAGTATTTCAGAAACTGCTGATCTCCTGGGATTTTCACGCACAACCATCTCTAGGGTTTACAGAGAATGGTCCGAAAAAGAAAAACCATCCAGTGAGCGGCAGTCCTGTGGGCGGAAATGCCTTGTTGATGCCAGAGGTCAAAGGAGAATGGGCAGACTGGTTCGAGCTGATAGAAAGGCAACAGTGACTCAATAGCCACCCGTTACAACCAAGGTAGGCAGAAGAGCATCTCTGAACGCACAGTACGGCGAACTTTGAGGCAGATGGGCTACAGCAGCAGAAGACCACACCGGGTGCCACTCCTTCAGCTAAGAACAGGAAACTGAGGCTCCTAATTTGCCCAAGTCATCAAAATTGGACAGTAGAAGATTGGCAAATAACGTTGCCTGGTCTGATGAGTCTCGATTCTGCTGCGACATTCGGATGGTAGGGTCAGAATTTGGCGTCAACAACATGAAAGCATGGATCCATCCTGCCTTGTATCAACGGTTCAGGCTGGTGGTGGTGGTGTGGGGACTATTTTCTTGGCACTCTTTGGGCCCCTTGGTACCAATTGAGCATCATTGCAACGCCACAGCCTACCTGAGTATTGTTGCTGACCATGTCCATCCCTTTATGACCACAATGTACCCAACATCTGATGGCTACTTTCAGCAGGATAATGCGCCATGTCATAAAGCTGGAATCATCTTAGACTGGTTTCTTGAACATGACAATGAGTTTACTGTACTCAAATGGCCTCCACAGTCACCAGATCTCAATCCAATAGAGCATCTTTGGGATGTGGTGGAACGGGAGATTCGCATCATGGATGTGCAGCCGACAAATCTGCGGCAACTGTGTGATGCCATCATGTCAATATGGACCAAAATCTCTGAGGAAATGCTTCCAGCACCTTGTTGAATCTATGCCACGAAGAATTGAGGCAGATCTGAAGGCAAAAGGGGTCCAACCCGTTACTAGCATGGTGTACCTAATTAAAGTGGCCGGTGAGTATATATATATATATATATATATATATATATTATATATATATAATATATATATATATATACACACTCACCGGCCACTTTATTAGGTACACCATGCTAGTAACGGGTTTGGACCCCCTTTTGCCTTCAGAACTGCCTCAATTCTTCGTGGCATAGATTCAACAAGGTGTTGCAACGATGCTCAATTGGTACCAAGGGGCCCAAAGAGTGCCAAGAAAATATTCTCCACACCATGACACCACCACCACCAGCCTGAACCGTTGATACAAGGCAGGATGGATCCATGCTTTCATGTTGTTGATGCCAAATTCTGACCCTACCATCCGAATGTCGCAGCAGAAATCGAGACTCATCAGACCAGGCAACGTTTTTCCAATCTTCTACTGTCCAATTTCGATGAGCTTGGGCAAATTGGAGCCTCAGTTTCCTGTTCTTAGCTGAAAGGAGTGGCACCCGGTGTGGTCTTCTGCTGCTGTAGCCCATCTGCCTCAAAGTTCGCCGTACTGTGCGTTCAGAGATGCTCTTCTGCCTACCTTGGTTGTAACGGGTGCCTTTCTATCAGCTCGAACCAGTCTGCCCATTCTCCTTTGACCTCTGGCATCAACAAGGCTTTTCCGCCATCAGGACTGCCGCTCACTGGATGTTTTTTCTTTTTCGGACCATTCTCTGTAAACCCTAGAGATGGTTGTGCGTGAAAATCCCAGGAGATCAGCAGTTTCTGAAATACTCAGACCAGCCCTTCTGGCACCAACAACCATGCAATGTTCAAAGGCACTCAAATCACCTTTCTTCCCATACTGATGCTCGGTTTGAACTGCAGGAGATTGTCTTGACCAATGTCTACATGCCTAAATGCACTGAGTTGCCGCCATGTGATTGGCTGATTAGAAATTAAGTGTTAACGAGCAGTTGGACAGTGTGTACCTAATAAAGTGGCCGGTGAGTGTATATATATATATATATATATATATATATATATATATATATATATACACACACACACACACACACACACACACACACACACACACACAGAGCTAGGACCGCAGTTTTAAAGATTAACATTAGTAACACACTACGCCATATGTCCAGGCCTGTTTCAAGTTCGCCAATGACCATTTGGATGATCCAGAGGAAGCATGGGAGAAGGTTGTATGGTCACGAGACCAAAATAGAACTTCTTGGTATCTTCTTAACTCGTTGTGTTTGGAGGAAAAAGAAGGATGAGTACAGCCCCAAGAACAACTTCCCAACCGTGAAGTATGGGGGGCTGGAGACCTCATACTTTGGGGGTGCTTTTCTGCAAAGGGGAAAGGATGACTGCACCGTTTTGAAGGGAGGATGTATAGGGCCATATATCACCAGATTTTGGCCAACAATCCCCTTCCCTCACTAAGAGCATTGAAGATGGGTCGTTGCTGGGTCTTCCAGCAGATCAATGAC
This sequence comes from Phyllomedusa bahiana, assembly GCA_025379985.1. Classification (NCBI taxonomy): domain Eukaryota; kingdom Metazoa; phylum Chordata; class Amphibia; order Anura; family Hylidae; genus Phyllomedusa; species Phyllomedusa bahiana. The sequence goes on from JAODAL010003989.1 coordinate 108,870, forward strand.
CCGAAACACACAACCAGGGCAACTAAGTAGTGGCTCCGAAAAAAGCATTTCAAGGTCCTGGAATTGCCTCGCCAGTCTCCAGACCTGAAACCAATCGAAAATCATTGGAGGGAGCTGAAACTCAATGTAGCACAGCAACAGGCCTGAAACATCTGAAGAAGATCTGTGTGGAGGAGTGGTCCAAAATCCCTGCTGCAGTGTGTACAAACTTGGTCAAGAACTACAGGAAACATCTGACCTCTGTAATTGCAAACAAAGGTTTCTGTACCAAATATTAAGTTGTGTTTCTCTATTGTATTAAATACTTATTTGATGTAATAAAATGCAAATTATTTAAAAATCATATAATGTGATTTTCAGGATTTTTTTTTTTTTATCCTCTCACAGCGGACGTGCACCTACGATAAATTACAGGGATCAAACACCTGTTGTGAATTTTTCTATTTTCAGAGATCAGCAAGTTGTCCAGCTGTACAGTGTTTCAGTACTTTTTGCACATGTGCATTCTGAAGTAAAGAGATGGTCTCATTTAATTACTTTTAAAAAAAAAAAAAATTGTCGAAAAAAAAAAAGTCTGAAATTTCAACAAAAAGGCAAATACCACTACCTTTGAGAGTAGTGTATAAACAAACATTCTATATACACACACAATCTTATTATTTCATTACCTTGGACAACTGGGGAACAAAGGCAGGTTCATAAGGCGTTCCATTTGGAGCCTCCATCGCAGAGGTGGCACCGGGTCAATTATGACGGACCCCACTGACTATAATAATAGGGTCTCTCGGGTTTCCGTCATGTTGAATGAAGTAACGGAAAGAACAGTGCAACGTGCTGCATGACTTTCTCTAATTTTGGCTGGTACCTGCAGCAGAAGCTCAAAACTGAATCTACAATGCAAATGTGAACCCGACATAAGGCTTCCTGTACAGCCTCACATGACTGACACCCAGATTTACTAGCATCCTAAAGATTGATCTGCCCCCTTATACACCAAGCAGGGGGATTAACCACCACATGGCTAAACAGATTTACAACCAGGGCACTGAAAAACAATGACGACCACATTTCTTCTCGCTCTGCTTTTTCTTCACAATTTTAAGCTTCATAGAAAAGTTCAATTTTTTTTTTTTTTTTTTTTTTTTTTTTAATTTTTTTTAAATGTTAAATCTGTTAAATCTGTTCCCTAAAAGTCAACTTTGGAGAACCATTTTATTTTAAAACCCGATCGTTCACACTAAAAATTAACCGTAACTCCTCCAAAGAATCAGAAGATGCCGCCTCGATCGGCGAGCTGTTGAGAAGACATTGTTAGCCCTCTGCCTTTCATGACCTGTAGCAAGAACACAATAGAAGATTATCTGGAAAGGGAAAGTAACAGTCTCAAGGACTCACAAGTGGTGACAATGAGACAATGGGGAGATTGACAAGTGTACGCAGCACATTATTACCACTTAAAGAGTCAGCTCAACGAGCAATTAAGTAGTAATTTAGGACTGTTTTGTGTGTCATATCCAGCACCAATTTCCCAAGTGAGGTGCGTTACGAGTTACGGTTTATATCTGGAAATCTGCAAGCTCCGCTAATGGTGAAAACTGCCAAGAGATTCTGGAGGCAACCACTAAATGTCTTGTCTTTAGGTGACGTTACACACTAAACGCTCTTTGGGAATGCTAGAGGACGGTGATCAGATAAGATTATCTCCAAAGGAGGCAAAAGTGCATTGGACCATAAAAAAATTAAAAAACCACAATAAACCAAATCCTAAAACCGTTCATAAAAATTTTTTTTGATTCCTGAATGTCAAAAACTGATTAAAAAAAACGGTTTCTGGTTTTTTTTTTTTTGTTTTTTTTTGCAGAAATGCAAAGAATTATAATTGCTGTGGATTCTGCCAAAAATGTACCAAAAAAAGTCCAGCTTTCCATATAGACGTCAATAGTAAATCTTCTGCCCTGCTCAGTCGTTTTTTTTGCAACATGTTTCAAAAAAAACGACCAGCAAATAAAACAGCAGAAAAACGGACGTTCTGTGGAGACAACAGGACGTTTTTTAACTACAGAAGTCTATGGGACTTCTTTTCAGTATCTTTATGTAACAAAAATGCTGGAAAAAAAAGCGGACGTTTTTGTGCGCAGTGGAGACCGGGCCTAAGGTTACGTTCACACGGTGCAATTGCGGGGACGTATTTCACCCGCAATTACGCCGTGTGCTCGGGAGCGGGGCGGCCGTGAATAATTGACGTGTCACTTCTCTCCCCGCTCTATGAGAAATGTGGATTACCGTAATGACTGGGATGTATCTCGCCCCGTTTTCAGCGCAGTACGGCGCGAATAACTGGGCGAGATCGCCCCAGTATAAGCCGTGTGAACATGGCCTAAGAGAACATTCACACCACAAAGGACAAAAGACTCATCCGATTCTGAATTTGACATTTGCGTCATTCCATGAGCATTTGAATAGTATTTCCCACAAAACACCGAGGATTTTTGACCTTTACCTCCATCGGATTTACACGCGGTTTTCAAATCGTTTTTACATCCAAGAGCACCATTACATTTTTGGGACCAGCAAAAAGAAAAAAAAAAAAAAAAAAAAAAAAAAAAAAAAAACACGCACACAAAGCTTTCTGGTCATTTTTCATGTCATCCCATTGCCTTAATTAGTAATTTTTCCGCTGTTTTCCAAGTGAAATATGACAGAAGACTGAGCATGCTCTAAGTTTTGTTTAAAAATTACCTCAGAAAATCCGAGTTGCGTGGACTATAACAGATTTTTAATTGAGGTCTAAGCGGATGGTTTACATTTGTTTTTTGACAGCTTTTAAAATCCGATTCCACATGGATTTTCGACGGTCAATGCTTGTTGTGTTGATGGACCCCAACCTAGGTATCCTGAGGAAGTGTCCTTACACAAAATGTGTACTTTAATGCGAATAAAACTGGTTTCATGTGAAGCTATGAGCCGGATTCTATATCCCGTTTGCCCGATTAAACTAGTCCAATCGAACAAAAGATTCGTCTTGTTTTACGTAAGGATTATCTACTCTACTGCACGTGGATCGTGGCATTGGCCATAGGAACGCGCTGCAACCTTCTAACATACCAGTGTTTCCAGGAGATGCCTCGGATGAGTTGTGCCGACCAGAAGCACAACCGAATAAGGTGAGCATACAACTTTATGATTTCTTCAAGCTATATATGAAATATATATTACGCTAGGAAGCGCTCATCTTTTTTCCCTTTCATAATATCTATGTTTACATACATGGAAGACAACCATTTTGTGTCAATGAGTTCACATCTGCGTTGGAGAGCTTCTGTCAGGTTTGGTCAAGTTTGCCGCAGAGGGGACGAAGTAATGGAAAGAGATATGCTTTGCTATTTAATCGCCAGTGGCCGACACCATCACAGTACCTTTAGGGCTGGTCCCAACAGCAGGATTTTCAGACGGTTTTCGGATTTGAAAACAGTCTGTAAAGTGACTGTCAACCTTTTACACCGATTTAAATAGAGAATTGGTTCAGTAGTCCACACTGCACATATTGTCCGCCGGACAGACACTTCCAACGTTCCTAACTACTTAGAACATGTTCATACTTCTGCCCTGGTTTTTGGGCAGAACATGAGCATGTAGGTGCAAAGGGGGACAGCTTGAATCTGCAAACCGCAGACAAAATTCAAATTCAGTACGTCATTGAGTCAACCACAAACAAAACTACAGGGGATGGATACAAGACCTTAAAGAGGTTTTGCACAAAGGCATTTCATGCCTGGTTTGTCCTGCTTCAGCTTTTAGTGCCCTCAAAAGGAGGCATGTGTGGTTTGTTTGAACTGCACGTGAACCAACAAGCTTGACATCACCATGCCTTTCCCCACAGTGTGCTCAGTCTAGTCAAACAAAAGGTCTGCTTAAGTAAAGAGCTGTGAGTAGCTACAACATAGCTGAGTGGTTGGCACTTCTGCCTTACAGCATAGGGGTCATAGGATCAAATTCCTGCAGGGAAGAAGCATGGATTTTTTTTTTCTCAATGCACATACCTGATTGAGGTTTCTTTATTCTTTTTATTAGCACTGTTTGACTAATTACTAAGGAGTACAGAGAACAGGAGTAAAATGGAGTGTAATTACTAGGCAGGGAAGAGATCGACAGTAGCTGCCTGTGAGGAGAGGTTATGTCTGAGCATGTGCAGTTAGGACTGAGGAACTTTCGTCACTGGTCGTATTCCCTAGAGACTAGCTGTACCAGATGGATCACTAAGGGTACGTTCACACGGTAAGGGACAAAGCCTTCCCCCTTCGCATTCACATGCACAGATTCCGTCCGAAAATCGGACAACAGAATGTGTATGTAGAACGGTTTGCGGGCGGCACGCGGGCGGAAAACCTGTGCAGTGGGAACCATAGAGCACCATTGTGCTCATATTCGCAAAACCGCCTGAAAAACCGTCCGAAAACCCGTGCCGTGGGGACATGCCCTAAGGTAGCAGCTAAGACCCCAAAAAATAATGAAAGGCGAAAATATACATTTAATTTGCAAGCTTCCACGGCAATATCACTTTTTGGCAAAACCCCTTTAAGGGTGCGACATTGGGACCATTCATGTTTTCTATGCAACCCACTCTGTGGTTCAAGTTTTTTCATACACAGCTGTAATTTCAAGGATTTCATGACCATAGATGAGCTGTTCCAAAAAAGTACACAGCTCCAGTAACTTAAGAGGACCAGTGTTCCCTATAAAATAACAATTCTGGAGCATTTTGTCTTACAACTGTGCATTGCATTGTTCTTCTTATTCCTTATATAATTATATTACTGAATCAGTCAGCTGGGTGTCACCAACTGTGGGTATGTCCCTGTTCAGTCTAATAGTATCCAATCAGTTCACAGTCCATGCAGGGAGGGACACGCCCTTTTGAAACTTACATGTATTTTACTACTTTTCTTAATCTGTCCGACATGGCTCCTCTTACCCACCTGCTCTGATCTGGTGTCTTTGCACTGTGTTCCACATATATTATTTCTTTTTAATGAGAGATGCCCAACTACAGGCAGTCCTCGACTTGCACTGTTCCGACTTACATCTGTCCCCTAGTTACAAACAGAGACTTATGGGGAATACTGGCACTTGGAGTTCCATAGCAGACAGTAGCTATGGAATGACAAGTGCCAGCATGCCACAGCAGCACATGAGGTGAAAATGAGGGGAAATCATCTTAACAAGGGCAAGACTGCAAAACAAATGTAAAATCCCTTCCCTGCACTATCCAAAACAGAAAAAAAAACCTTTTGTGCTGGAGTTACATTTAATAAATATACCTGTTCTGACTTGCATACAAATTCAACTTAAGAACAAACCTACAGTCCCTATCCCGTTTGTAACCCAGGGACTGCCTGTATATCCAGACTTAGATCTTATTTGATAATTATATCACAAGGCATTATGGGAAAGGAGCTGGGAAGCTCACTACACCCTCTATTGGTTTTAACAAATCCTCAACTTACTTCAGATTTACTGAATCCTTGACCCAAAGGAATATTATACTAGGGTATTTGGCTCATCTACATACGACAGTTTCGGGTTTTTGCCCCTCAGTGTAGAGTAGAGCAATACTGGCTTGACTGGGTGGGAGGCAATGAGTGGCTGAGAGAAGGGGAACATCTCTCCTTATGGAGAGCACCAGTTAAGGTGTGTAGTGTTTTGATCCACTGATCTTTTCGATCAGGCATTTTATGGCTTTCAGGTATATGGCTATTGCTGCCGACATATGACCACAATATTCCTTCTATACCTAGGAGGTCCACATTATTGTATTACAGTAGGATGTAGCCGCTTCCCTTCCCATCCGTTCTTATGAAATATTAGTTGCTATAGTTATTCACGTTTCCTCATTTTGCCAAGACTCAAGGTTGTTCTGCAAATTCATGAAATGCACAAAACAGGGAAGCGAAGCATATTTTGCCTCTGTCATATTTTGATAATCAGAGAAACATTGACGCCTCCCACGTAGTCAGGCTGGAGTCTCGCAGCTTATGGTCTCGCACTCCGTACAAAACAACATTTAGAAACACAAATGGCCTTGAGATAAACTAGGGCATAAACGAGCGTACAAGCACAGCACTGTCTTCCCACCGCAGCATATGTATTCCACAATCTAAACTCTCCATGAACCCAAATTAACACGTTATTGCTATACTTGGAACCCATAGGGAAGCAGGGACTGGAAATCTCCACCCCATCAAGCAAAATCAATATTTTTTGGCACAAGCATATGCTACAATTTTTTTTTTTTAATTAACACAGTAGAGCAGACTGCCAGCTAGCTGCCATCATTGTGGGATCACTATGGCTATAGTCAATGATCAATGGCTAGTTTGAGTTTAAAGCGATACTGCCATCAGAAAGGAGTATTTTTGTTTAAAATATTCCTGTAAAAAAAAAACAAAAAAAAACAAAAAGAAAAAACCTTTTTTTGGAATTTTCGGCAATTTCGTTTATTCCAGCAGTCCTATGAAATTAAAAATGATGTACAAAATCTCGTCCTTCTCCCACATTGACAGAATACTCCTGAATGGCCAGGAAGACTGATCTTGCTTTACTTCAGAAGTGGTTTCTCTCTATATAGTCTCATTGCAAACAGTAGGTAATGACAAGGATTGCTAAATTGTTCTCAAACAGGGAAAGACGAGATTAGAAGCAACACATGAATGGAAAATGGGGTAATTTTCTCTGCACTGGGAAGGTTGTCGTCACACTTATTACTGATAATGTTTAAAGGGAATCTGTCGCCAATTTTTTTTTAACTTATTAAATCAAGCCCCTGATCCATATTCTTTTCCTCTCAGTTGTTTTTATTTCCTGATTGTAAATTTCTCTGTTCGGCCGTCTATCTATGATTGTGGGGAAGACATTCTTGCTTGCACTGCTATAACAGCAGTCAGAGAGATACTTTACAGCAGCTTCATGCACATAGGATTCTTAAAGGGGTTTTGCCACCATGTAATGTTGACGTGGGATCCTCCAAAATGGGTTTTTAATCACTTTTCTAAATATATGCGATTACAAAAATTGCAGTCAGAGAGAGCTACAGCCTTCCTTACATGCCCTTGGTTACTTCAAAGTTTGTATTAGATACGGCCTGACAAGAGCTGCTGGACGGGCTTGCGCAGAGAGAGCTTCTTATCTGATGAGACTGAGCTGCAGAAGTTTTTAAGGCACCGGGTAGAAATATGTTTTCTTTTCTATACAGAATAAACTGGTTGTAGTGTGATTAGATCCCTGCTTTATCTGATGACAGAGAACATGAAGCTTTAGGCTGCTGTGGAGAAAAGGTGTTGTCTTTTCTATACAGAATCCACAAGTTGTAGTTTGATTATTTGAGTGAACATGTCACACGATCCCTTATGCAGCTTTGTGTTCTGGCTGTGTGTGTCTGTCTGTCTCTCTTTGTTTACATTAGCTTCTTAACAGATAAGGCTCCTCCTGACAGTGCAGTCTGAGGCTGCTGTGTCTTGCTGTATTGAGAATCCACTCTTGTACTGTTTATCATTTCACTTACGTTTTGAGACGCTCCCTTGGATTCCTCACTCCTCACTCGCCCCCACCCTCTCTCCCCTGCAGCTTCATGACACAGCGTGATTTGTTTACATCCTGCTCTCATGCTGACAGGAGGTACGTACCTGGCCTCTTGGCAAATCCCCTTTAAGACAGATTCTGTCCCATAGACTTCTATAGGAGAGTTTTCACTGTGAGGGGAGAGGGGGAGCTGTGACATCTCCTCTTGTGACTGGTGGATTCTGTGTTATCTGTACACAATGGTGTCTTTCAGTGTGACCCTCTTTGTGCTGATAATTAGCACACTGCTGAAAAGCTCTCTAAACAGAACAGGAAGTGTCATACGATTATTAGGCTTAGTGGCCAAAGTGAGAACTACAGGACTTAGGAATTATTAAAAAATACTGAAAGTGATATGGAAAATTAAAAAAAAATATATAACCAAAAATTCCTAAAACAATGTGTTTATCTTAAAAATGTGAGTTATACAATAAGTCATTTTTTGATGACACATTCCCTTTAAAGTTTGGACTAGAGTCGATCAGAAGATAGGACCATCAAGCAATCCTCCCACTACTGTGCCATCAGAGCTCACAGAAGGGAAGTCGAGAACAAGCCGAGAAGTCATGTACATCCAGCAACTGATAAAATTATATATAACAAACACCCAATCTAAAAGTGACAAAATGTATTCACAGTACTAGGAAGCAAACTGTCAATCAGCGCCGAGTGGGTGGGTTGTTTGGGGCAAGCGGATGCTCATGAATCCAATGGACTCTTCTGTAGGTTCCCCACGTTGGATAATCCCCAGTTATTAGAAGAGTGCCCTGCCAATAAACTGACTAATCTCTGGAGAAACCTACAGCGCCAACACCGGAGAAATGAAGTGTTACTCAGAGCCCTCTCAAACCAATCAATTGTCCGGGCAATTCAGGAGCTCTAACGCCCTCTGTTGAATGTAACAAATCCTCAATTTGCTTTTGACCCACTGGATCTTTGGAAAGCAAGAAGGGATATTTAGCCAAGCCAGCATCACTCATCATTCAGGGTTTTGCCCCTCGTCAGTACAGAGCAGAGCGATGCTGGCGTGCAAAAAAGGCAATTTCGAATCTCCACACGGCTATATAGACGGTCTCCCTCAGGAGAGATCTTCCCTTTCTGAGCTACTCTTTGCCTCCCACTCAGCCAAGCTAGCATCGCTCTGCTCTGTACAGACGAAACGGCTGTATACAGATGAGTGATGCTGGCTTGGCTAAATATCCCTTCTTGCTATCTAAAGATTCAGTGGGTCAAAAGCAAATTGAGGATTTGTTACATCCAACAGAGGGCGCTAGAGCTTCTCAGCTCCTTTCCCATAATGCCTTGTGATATGCAGATGCTTCGAGGAGTGCAAAAAGGCAATTTCGGATCTCCATACGCCTATATAGGCGCTCTCCCTAAGGAAAGATCTTCCCTTTCTGCCTTTACCCTAAAGAGACAAATTGGCCTAGTGCCCAATTTTCGAACATTTTTGCATTATAGGCAGTCACAAAGTTAAGGGATCCAGTTAGACATTTCTAGCCATGGTCATCTAAAGCTACATGTGTATGGCACCAACAGCTGGAATTTTCTGATCATCTGCACGTTTAAGCCATCACCGTAGCCTGCCAGAAAGAAGTGGAAGATTAGGAGGGGGATACGGTTGATCTCCCGAGACACAGAGAATATTTCTTAACATATTTCCCAGTTTTAATTGTAATAAGACAAAATAGGATCAAAGCAAAAAGAAGGAGATTACGGGAGTAAGTGGTGGAATTTTTTTCTTCATTTTTTGTGCATGTTCTATGTTTAGTGTTCCTTTCTTGTGCTAGGCCTAGAATTTCAAGTGATAACTCAGCAGAAGAGATATTGAAATACATTTTTAATGTAAAACTGAAAGGCTTTCTATTTTTAGATTTTGCTCTGACTGGTCTCCATTAAAGAGGTCTACTCTGTGCGATCCCAGGATGTCCGCCATCTTGCCTGGTCTTTTTAGGACATCTACAAGTACTGTTTAGAAAACCATGACAAATGGTAAAACAAGTTTCTCTTCTCTGACACAAAGTTTCTGGGAAAGAAAATTGGCAGCATCCAAAAGTTTTTCTATTCGCTCCCAGCAGCTGATTTTTAACATTGGGTTCATCATCGTCATAATGCCACTGACAGCTGCACCAATTTGTTATCAAGGTGTCAAACAGAGAGCATTTTCCATGCATTTGCAGCAGTAACAGCTGGGTCAGTAGTACGGGCATCTGTTCCCAACCAGAATGGATTCCTTTCTAAGCGAGCGCCGATTCATGCCACTTACCATCAACCTGACTTTTCTCCAGCTGCTTTCCATCTTAAGCCACCGGTCTCTTACAACCCAACACCAGCTGGTTAATGTCCTCTTCAATTACTCACAACCAAAAAGGAGGACAAAATTGGACGATTAATGTAATTTTTATTCTTAAAAACAATGACAGCACTGTATACGGTCTACACGGATAGATCTATAAAGCTATATTCTAATTAAAGAGAGCCATACCCTCAGCTTTCATCGGTCAACATGCTAATGTAAATAGGGGTCTCGATTCCGGAGAACGGGTTTTGAGGGACAAAAAAAAAAAAAAAGCTCTGACCCCTGGTGGGTTTTAGGCAGCCCCCTCCATGCTTATCAGAGGGGTGTAGCAGCGGCAAAGAAGCCTACAAGGTCAGGTGCAGAAAAAGCGTCAACTTCCCATCAAATTTGTACGCCATCATAATATGGGCATATTTTACCAACTGCATTATGCCCGCAATACTTGTATTCCTAAGTATCTATTAAACCAGACTCTTTAGAGCACGGGAGCTTGGACATCGGGAGCAGGAATAGACCAGGTCTGGATGCAGAAAGAAAAGCTCTCCACTTCCGCTGAAGGTTGCGGCTAGCAGTTGGCAGAAGTGGCAGCACCTGCAAAGGGAGAAGGTGCCATCTTGAATTCGGAGCTCTGGTATGCACACTTCACATTGCTCTGTTCAATAACTTACAGGCTCTGATAGCCCTACCTAGACACCCTTCAAGTTAGGAAGCCTGTGCTAAAGGAGTGGAGGAGGATGGCTATTAAACAACCCTGAAGGACATCTTGGTCTTTTATTGACCACCTAGCATACTACAGCCCTTTGAGGACAACCACAAAAGTAGATAAGCAAGGTAAAGTGGCTTACCCGTATAATGCATCAGTCCCCGAATACCAGCTTAGTCTCGTACATCACAATCTTTGTCCGTCGGTCAACTGCCATAGTAATACAATCCACAGATGATCCAAAATGGTTTAGAGGATAAAATGACATATCAAAAAGCAGGCGCAAAACATTCTGAAAACCCACTACACGATTTAGACCACACGGGTCCTTCCTCTCAGACTGAAGAACCCACGTGGTCTGAAGTGTGTAGCAGATCTCCGTGAATATGTTTTACTCCTGGTTTTCAATAGAAGCCAGTTTATCCTCTACACCATTTTGGATCACAACAGAATCCCATTTCAAAAAGAAAAATAGGGTAAATCGTGCTTACCACTCCCAGGATGAAACAGTCAGAGCCCACTCATCAACCTTCTATGTAGCATGGAAAAATTCCTTGTTTTTTCATGCTATGAACAAGGAACTTGTGGTTCCGAAATGCATTAGCGTCTATCAAGCATTTACATTAACCATGTACCTTTTTTATATCCACAGATTTTTTAATGGGTTGAAAAAATATTTTTCTTTTACGTATGGGCTGGTGTTCACCTCAACCCTGACTTTGTTTGCAAGTAACTTCGGCTTGATTACCCTGCATGTTCAGCAGCACCTGGTGAACCGTCTAAAACAAAAGGAGTTTGGATCACCTGTGGATCATGTAGATATGACCTCTGGTGAAAATAAGTTTAATAGAATTGTGCAAGAACCAAATATTGCACCCACCAAGAAGATTCTAAGATGAATCCTGATTAGGGCAGTGTTAAAGAGTCCATAGAATAGGTGCAAAAATTATAAGAACAATGTAAGGGCCCTTGCTTTCCAAAAGATTATAAAGCAACCATCGTATGTTTCAAAACTGTCCAGAAATGTCAAACTTCGTCCCATATATACAATCTAGGAAGTAGGTATTAACTTGGTAGACCGTGGCTATAACATCTAACCTGGCTACAGGTGGTCTCTATGCTGGCTTCTGTTTTACTCAGGGCATCCAATTATGTCCCAAGTTAAAAGTAGGGCTTCACCATGACCTCAACATATAAATTTAGTGACGTTCGAAATTCAGACAGCATTGTCTATGAAGATCTTCAGCCAAGCCTTTCCGAAGGGTGAACTGTGCCACCAACAAGCAGTTGATCAAGTCTGGGTGTCTGTTTAGCAACAGGCAGTGGCAGAACTACCGCCATAGCAGCCATTACGACTGCCATGGGGCCCGGCCCGCAACAAACAAACGTAATCTTTACTGCCGGCCGGGCCCTGTCACACAGAGCCACTAAGGGGCAGCCCAGTCCCCTCACAGCTCCATGGGGCTGCTAAAAGGTATCTCAAAAGCTTCCTCAGCAGCCCTCTCCTCCGTGCGGACGCTGAGCTGCTGCATGCGGCCCCCTAACTTCAGTGCACAGTCGGGACTGTGGAGGAGGGGTGTCTGTACTGCCGGGGTAGAGAGAAGCTCACCACCCTGCATCTTCCTGGGACCTCTGGACATGAGGGAGCCCTGCAGTGGGTGCACTGCATAGAGTTAAGTGTGTGTATATATGGATATGACTGTATGTGTCTGTAATGTGTGTATGAATATATATCTGTGTCTAGATGTGTGTGATGTTTGTATGTACTGAAGTGACCAGTATTCAGAGCAGGGTACAAATAAAGTAAAATTTATTGTGTAAGCAATAAGAGTCATAGTCCACTAATATCAAAAATATCAGTACGTGTGCAGGATGTGTCTGGCGTGCGAGTGGCGTGTGCAGGATGTGTCTGGCGTGCGAGTGGCGTGTGCAGGATGTGTCTGTTATACAACATTTTTTCTGTCAGTCTTGATGGAACGCAATAAGTTACTTTTTTTTTTTTTTTCTTAAAACGGATGCGGTGGGGGGCGCCCATTGAAAAGTTTGCTATGGGGCCCTGCCATTTCTAGTTACACCCCTGGCAACAGGCACTATTGGAGTTACCAGACTGGATTTCCACACTCTTGTATTACTGAAGGCAGCACAAGCTGGCTACCAGCCGCCAGATAATTAAAAAAAATTTTTTGTTCAAGCTACAATGCAATACAGGGTAGATGGTGGACAAGCAGGGCAAACAATGTCCCACAGCCATTCTTTAAATGTTACAGGATAGCAGACATTAGTCAAATTGCAATGCTTCTTTAGTATATGTGAAAGGATTTTTGCCAGGTCAATGGCTTCTAGGCATACTTGTTTGTGTAAGCGATCATTACAGGCAGCTTATCTCAAACATAAGGGTCATCATGGCAAAATGCTCCAGGCTCCCAGGAATACAAACTTTCTAAGCCTGCCATATCAAGCCCCTAAGATAGTGTTAACTTTATCTAAGGAATGAAGAACAATGAAGGATGAACACAAAGAGTTCAAAAGACTTCCACCAACATTTCATATGGGATATTGTATGATTCCCCCCCCCCCCTTCCCGTCCTCATTAGATCAATGGTTTTTAACATTACTCCAATATGGGGCCGTGGTGCATTGGATAAGATGACAAGGAATAGACACACTTGTTGTATACATTAAAAAATCTTGGTGGGGCCCCATTAATGCCCTTATTTTCCTAAGAATCCGGTACAGTTCTGTTCACATCTCGTTATCCAGAGGTCTATGTCAGGATTGTACCCCAACATATACTCGGTTTAGGCCCAAGGTTTTTTTTTGTTTTTTTTTTACTCATGTGACAAAAACTATGCTTTCCTCTATAGCAAAACGTACGGGCTCAGAAGCTATGCTCAGTGCACCAGGAGTTTTTCTGATGCATACACCGAATATGTAGTACCGTGTTTCCCTAAAAATAAGACAACCCCGAAAGTAAGACATAGCAGAGATTTTGTTAAAGTCCCTAATATATGGCATCACCCCCCCAACCCCCGAAAATAAGACATAGCGGAAATCATCGCTGCAGCTCCCCATACACAGGGCTGTCCCTAAGGGTGGGCAGAGAGGAAAGTGTGTGGGGGGGGGGGGGGGGGAGGGGTTATGGTTTTCCGAAACCCCACTCACCCCAAGAAAAAGCCCAGGGACAATTTTTGAAGGACAATTGGAGGGAGGTCCCGAACAACACCAAAGGTCCCGAACATCCCAGGACAGGAGACAGTGTACAAGTAAGGGAGATATATGGGGAGGGGGAGGGGGGGGGAGAGAACAGAGCAATGATACTGACACACACATCTCACAGGATGGCTGATGGGGCATGCTGGGACTTCTAGTTCTACAAGTCCCAGCATGTAACATTTGCCATCATTTGAGATAAGTCACTGCAGCTGCCATACAATGTCCTTGACATACATGTATCATATTGTTTGTGACTATATATATATATACATACATACACACATACATACACTAGTATAGCATGCTGCTATAATTTATTTGTGGAAAAATAAGGCATCCCCTGAAAATAAGACACAGTGCATCTTTAAGAGCAAAAATTAATATAAGATGCTGTCTTATTTTAGGGGAAACAGGGTAAAAGCGACATGTTAACAGAACCTAACAATGGGACTTATTACTAGGAGCTATTTATTGATCAAAGCACTTCTAACCCTTCGTCTCACCCATACACCCTTATAGATTGTAAGCTCTTGTGAGCAGGGCCCTCACACCTTTTGTTGTTCTTTTTGGGGTGGCTTTTATTTTTGAAAATTTTTGGTCTTTTTTTGCCTGTGTTACCCCCTTAAAGGGGGCCGGGTTTATGTTGGGGTAAAAAAGTCTTTCTTATTGGCGGGGAAAATATAAAAATTTCGGGCCAGGATGGGGAAGGAAAAAAAAGGGTCTTCGGGCCAAATTTTTTGGGCCCCAAAAAGAGAAAACTAAGAGCTAAATTTGTAAAACTTTAAGTGTTCGGGCTACCCCCCTAGGTCGGTCTTTGGGTTTTTTGTTTTCCCAGTGGGATCCCAGTAAAATACTACAGAAAATCGGGAGGGCCTTATCAAAAACCCTGTAACAAAAAACCCCCTACAAAAAAAACCACTGAACTGCCAAATCAACAAAAAAACTGCCCCCTCCTTAGCATGAAAGGAAAAGGGGTCCCTGGGGGGGTTTTTAAACCAAAAGGCCGGGTGAACTCTTAATTGCCATTGTCCCCAAATAAAAACTTTGCACCCCCAAAGTCATAAAAGCAATTTTAAAGTCGTAAAAAGGTTTTGAACATTCGCTTTCGATCCCAACCCACCCCCCCCCAAAACCCCCCACCCCAGGGGGAAACCTTTAGCAAAGGGGAAACAATGTAACCTTTAAATAAAATACCCCAAGGTAGGATTATTTTCCCAACTCCCTATACCCACGGATAAGGGGGTTTCAAAACAGTAAAAGCAACCCAACACCTAGTGAAAGCCACTATCTTTATAACCAAATTTTTAGGAAAATGTTCCGGGGGGGTGCAAACCTGCGGGACGAAATTTTACCCCGGGGGGGGCCCGGGGGGGCGGGGGGGCCGGCCCCTCGTCCCCCATAAAATATAATTCCCTAGCGGGAGTTTTCGCCGCTGGTAATTCAAATTTTAAAAATTTTTTTCCTCCCCCGCGGGCGTACTACCGAGCAGGGGAGGGGGAAACGAACCCCATAGCTTTTTTATGATTACCGTAATGGCCCGGGAAAAATTTTCCCGCCGTAATTTGCGCCCCTCCGGGCGTAATTAGGGAAATAAAAACCGTTGATTTTTTAAGCCGTTTTCAACAGGGCCCTTTGGCGTTCAGGTATGTTCCCCAAAAAGGGCCATTTCCAGAGGGGAAATCCGAAAGAAATTTTTGGGCGGCAAGCAACCCTGAAATTTAGGGAAAAAAAAAATTTCATGCCTTTTTGGGCGGGGTATGATAAACCCGGAAAATTTTCCCCAGAAAACAAAAATCCGCCCCTTTGTAAATAAGAAGTTACATTTTTACTACTTTTGGGCAATTTCGGGGAAAAACAAAAGTAAAAAAGGAGGCCGGGGTTTGTAGCACGGTTAAAAAACTATTTTACAGCACCCAGGGTGTACTGCGGGGGGACGGAAATTCCCAAAAAAGCAGTGTAAACCATCTTTTGGGCCTCGTTCCCCGGGATTATTTCAGAAGTTTTTCCCTTCGGTTTGCCCGGATGTAAAAAAAGTTTTTAAAAATCATTTTGAAAATCAGTTGAAAAATTAAGTGTCCAAAAGTTTTGGCCATTTTTTTATAATTAAATTCCCCGACGGATTCACAACCCTTCCTTTTCATTGGGGGTTTGGTGAAATCCGCCCGGGAAATAATTGAATGTAAAATTTTTTTTTTTTCCGCCCGGGTTTTTGCCATCGTCAATCCCCAAAGGCGGAAAAAACCCGGAACGGGGGGGAAAATAGCGGTGGGTGGGAACCGCCCGGCCCCCGAAAATTTTCTATTGAAACCCAAAGAAAAAGGCTGTGACTTATTTTGGGAAAATGATTTGGGCCGAGGAAATTAAAACGTTTGTTCAATCCTTTGGTGAAAAAAACCCGTTCCCCCCGTTAAAACCCCCCCGGAAGAGGGCCTTTAAATCCCCAATGACCCAAATTGAAGGGGAAATTGATCATTTAAAATTGGGAAGCCCCCCGCGGGCAGGGCCCCCCCCCCCATCGGTACCGTTGAAAAGTCTTTCATTGTTATAAATTGTATTTTTTTTGAAATATGTTGTGTTTTGTAACCCCCCCCTTTTCCTGAAGTTTTACGGGGCCCCCTTAGAACCCAAATGGACTTTAAAATAAATAAAAAAAAAAATAAAAAAAAAAAAAATCGGGAAATTTTTTTTACTAAACTTATGAAGGAATTTTTTCTATTTTGTTATATTTAATATTCGGGAAAATTAATGTGGGGGACGGGTGAACTTTTTAATTTTTTTGGCAAGGCCCAAGAAATTTTAAAAAGGGGTTTGGGTTTTAAATTAAAAAGGATTCCCCATTTTTATTTTTAAAGATCTTGCAAAAAAAAGTCATTTTGCAATATTTTGTCCTTTAAACCCAAGGTGTCCTCCCCTTTTTTGGGATTTTCCCCCCTTTGTATTGGTGCATCAGCTTCTGGGTCGCTAGAGCTTCAGCCCTGTTTGTTTTCCTGATAGGCTCCCCGTGCGGGTTTGCTTTGCTACAGCCTGTCTTTGGGGCCCCAGTGTTTGCCGTTAAAATATGCCCTTTTTTAAAAAAAAATGAAATGAGAATACCGAAATGAGTTAAGATGAATCGATGTAGTGGGGGAAAACCCCTTTAAGTGTACTTTCCTGATGGAGGTATGATCCCCGATTCTCTGAAAATTTTGCAGTGTTTTGGACAGCAGAAGGAAAGTGGAGTGATTTTGAAATTCAGAAAAGGGGGAGGGAAATCCGATCTAGGGGTGCAGTCTTTTAAAAGGGCTTTTTTCAAACTCTTTTTTTCCGGGGTCTGGGGCCCCAGTTCGTCACCCCAACCCCGGTTGGGAGAAGGGGGAAGAAAAGGCGGGCCCTTTGTGCATTTTCCTTCCCCATTCATTTTATAAACGTTGAAAAAAATATACCCAAGAAATCAGCCCCGGACCGCCGGCGAAAAAAACCCGCCGGGCGGGAAAACCCCCGTGAGTGGGGACTTTTTACAGGTTTTCCATAGAGCAAAATTGTGCTCATTTTTGGCCGGGTTTTTTTTCAGGCGGTCGAAAAAACCCGAAAAACCGGCTAAAAAAAACCGGCCTAAAAAACCCGTGCAGTGGGGGGACATGCCTTATGAAGCGGAGGGGTTTCTTTGGGCTTCAGGCACAAATTGCAGCTTGAATTTTCGCATTCCCCTGCGCCCTGAAAATGTCTTTTTAAAAATTTTCAAAAATCAACGTTTTTGGGCTATGCAAAAAAAAGTTAAATTTTCAGCATAGAAAAAACAAATGTAAGATATCCAGACATTTGCTGTTAAAAAACCCCACCTATATAAAAAGGTAGAACATAAGGTCTAAAACCCATTTTTTGGATAAGTTTTCAGAACGCGCCACTTCCTAGATGTTACTTATTGAAACTCCAGCAGAGGAACATGGCCCCCCACTGGTATTTTGGGTGCGCCAGGGTTACTTTTTAAAGGGGAAAATTAGCTAGCCTCCCCTGTCATTTGTTCCCTGTTTGAAAAAATAAGTTTCCCAAATGCCTCAAAAACAAAACAAAAAAAAAAAAAAAAAAAAAAAACAAAAAAAAAAATTTTGGACTTTTGATGACTTTTTGCTCCCAACCGGAACCCCCTATTTATTTTGGGAAGGGTTTCCCCTGCACACCCCTCTTTTAAGGCTGAGCTTTACTGGGCTGTTGGTCCCAGTGTTTTCCCGTTACCCTGGAATTGTGTCTTATGAGTTTTATTCCCTTGCATTTTTTGAATTTTAGTTGGTTTTTGGTTAGTTATATGTTCCCAGTTAGCTAGAGTTCTGTTTTGTTTTATGTGGCTTCTGTTCTGCTATGTGTCAGTTTTGCAGCATATTCTATCCCCGAGTTCTTTGGTGGTTCTGTGCAGTCTTGGTTATGGTCAGCATAGCTAAGGGACATTGGTAGGGGAGCAGGGTTGAAATTGGGCCCCAGGGGGGGGAGGGTTTGTGTTTGGGTCAGCGCTAGGGACAGAGTAAGTGAAAGTTGGGGTGGTTGTTTTTTTGGAATTTTTGATTCTGGTTTAAATTTTTATTTTCCTTCCCCCAATCCTTGCCCTTATTTTTTGACTTTTTTTTAAAAATTTGGGCCCAAAGTTCCCAAAAATTTTTAGATACAAAACCTCGCATTATTTGAATGAAAAATTGAGGGATTCCCCTTTTTTTTCCTTTATTTTTTGTTCCCTCCTTTGTTAACCAGCACAGATTAGGCCCTAAAAACAAAAAAATTTTTTATACATAAGAAAAATTTTCCCAAAACACAACGCCCGGGCCAGAAAAATTTTTCCCAAAATTTTTTCCCATTCCCCTGTTATAGAGGTTTAAAAAAAATGTTTTATCCCCAAAAAAGGGGGCGATTTAAGCCCTTCCCTTTAACAAATTTTACAAAAAGCCAGTGTTTCTATTACAGAAGCCAAAAACTAATTTTTTAAATATCGGGAAACCCTGAGCAGGGGCGGCCGGCTCCCATCCCCGGGGTGGGTGAAAACCCTAAACCAGGTTCCTTTGTTGCGACTACATCTTTCTTTCTGAAAAGCGATCTCACTGGGGTTCAGAGCTCAATGAGAAATAGGCAAACCGGCTTTGTCTCAGGACATGTTAGGTCCTGTGCATTAAATTTCCCTCAAGGAAGGGGAAATGTAACGCTGAGGGAGTTGAAATCTTAGCAGCTCTTCCTGAGCTATCCCTCCAGACCGGGAGCCATCTGGTAAGCACTGTGATAAACCAGTTTCCATGGCATAGAGATCCAGAAACACCCCGTAACAAGATGTTCTAATTGGGCGTTTCCTGACAGTGGAAAGCTGCCCTTGTCCAAACCTCAAAGGTTGGGTGAGTGAAGGGGGAAAATTTTATTTAAAAAAAGGAAATTAACCCCCAATGCTGGTTTTTTAGGCTGCCAAATTTTTTCAAAACAAACAATGGGATGTTAGAAGGAACCCCCTGAACTCCTTAGAAAGAAAAATAAAAAACTGTTCAGAAACAATGCCGGGGGTTCCCACCCCGCTTTTATCTCTAGAGGGAAAGACAATTTTCGAAAAGGGTCGTCGGGGCAATTCCTTTGGGGGGTAACAAACAAAACATGGAAACCTCCCAAAAAAAGCATTTATGCTATCTGCAATACATGGGAAAAAAAAACAAAAAAAAACGTTGAGGTTCTTGATTCACATGTTTTGATCAAAACTGTTTAAGCCACCTCTGACTTTTAACGGGACCTCAATACATGTGGTCCTACTCTATTTTTACCTCTCAGTTCAGACTTCTCATTGGGTCCTCAGACCTCCATAATCCAAAGAGTGCAGTATGCTTATTAAGGTGGTGCTTTTTTTCTCTCTGGATTATGGAGGTCTGAGGACCCAATGAGAAGTCTGAACTGGACTCAAATGAGAGGTAACAATAGAGTAGAACCACCTGTATTGAGGTCCCGTTGAAAGCCGTTGGTGGCTTAAACAGTTTTGATCAAAACATGTAAACTAAGAAGCTCAAAGTTTTTTTCAATTCTTGGAGGTATCATCTTTTCATGCCTGTGAAAATGTACTGTATTATACGAGTAATAAATGACAAAATAAAAAAAGTCTGCCATATATGTCTTATGGAGGCCCAAAGAGATGGCATCACAAATCTTTTTGATTTGATCTTCAAACACAGGACACCAAGAGATCAAAAGTCAATGAAGGTTAGGCCTTGGGACCTTCCCACGACTATTCCGAGAGCATCAGATGACAATCTCCTGCAATGAACGTTGACAGGACCACTGTGAATAATTCATAGGCAATTATATGAAGATGAGAAGATAAAACCATACGTCTTCGACAAAGGGATCATACACCAGAACAGTAGAAGATGAATTATTTAAAAGACCTATAGATATGCAGTTGGCCTCGCACCCCAGACAAGGTTAACACTTTTACACTTCAGGGGGTGGGGGAAGCCACTTCATTGTTACTGGAGACCTAATGGATGGGACAATGCGTTAGACCCAATGCAGTCTTCAAGAGATTAAAGCCACCCATGGGGGAACACCTAATAATGGGTCATAGACTTAAACCCAAGATGTTTTTGTGTGAAATGTCTAACATATGCTTTTATAAATACCAGCAGAGGTTAGATGTTACGTGACTTGAGCCATCTTCAAATGCCCAATATAGGTTATCTCCACCACTGGATACATTTATGCATTAGTGTGGTGGAAACAAGTTTTTAACAATGAAAGAGGAAGAAGCAAACGATCTATGCATTGTTATGAACCCATGGCCTCAAGAAGCTAGGGGTTCCCAGGAAAGAAGTAGGTCCTCCAGAGAGCAATCTGAAACACTCAATTTGTCTATTGACGGAAGACCCTCTAAATGTGATGAAAACCTGTTGTCCTAATGATGACCATTTTTAACGCCGTTTCTTGGTAGTTTTAATGAAATTAAACAATGATGTCCATAAATTCTCATAGGTTTTAAAGCTGGCCATACACCTAAAACGGCTATCAGTCAAAATCCTGTTTGGTTGATAGGTCTCACACTCAACCAGCCCATACTGACTGAATGGGCATGTGTTCTGGATGGGGTGAGGGAAAATAGCCACGAGCAGTCTCATCTGGTGGCAACTTATCTCCCCAAGAATAAAAGCATCGGGCATTTGAATTGCAACTCAGGGGGTTCAGGAGGCCACCATACATAATTTAGTGGAACTGGTTGATCTAATAAGTATGTACAGCCAACACGTATCTATTGCGTATGGCCGGCTGAAGGGGTTTTTCCACAAAGGCTTTTCTTTCCCGTTTTGTCCTGCTTCAACTTTCAGTGTGCTCAAAAGGGGGGCATGTATGATTTGTTTGAACTACATATCATGTGACCCAGCAGGCTGACAACGCCATGCCTTTCCCCAAAGTGTGTTCACTCTAACAAAAAAGTCTGTTTATGTAAAAAAATGCGAGTAGCTACAATGTAGCTGAGCGATTTGTACTTTTGCCTTCCAACAAGGGGTTCAAGGTTCTAATCCCTGCAAGAGCCAGATTTTTTTTTTTTTTCTCTCTTTATTTAGTTGCACTGTTTGACTAATTACTGAAGAGCTCAGAGGATGGGAGTAGAATGACAGCACCTGTGGCTGAACACTTGCTAAGCAGCGAGTGTGTGTGATTACTAGGCAGGGAAGAGACTGACAGTATCTGTCTGGGAAGAGAGGTTATGTCTGACGATGTGCAGCAAGACTGAGGAGCTCTCATCACTGGTCGTATTCTCTAGAGACTAGCTGTACACTATGGATCAGCTAAAACAAGTAATGAATGATGAAAATGTTTAATACCTACATCAAAGAGGTTTTGCCACAAAGTAAAATGAAGTAGCAGCACTACAGTGGTAAATTGTAACCTTATTTAGTACATTCCATGTCAGCTTTGTATTAACTAATCTGATAACCTTGGTGGAATAAACAAGGACAAGGCACGGTTTAGGCAATGCACACACTATCAAGGAGCTAATATATGCCAAGGAAATACACCATTACGAAGTAGGATAATCCAGCCTGACTCGTACAAGATTAATAGAGCCACTGATAAACTACTGCATGTCAAACAATACATGTTAATAGCCAGGCATGAAATTAAATCAGATATCCTTGAGAACTGCTATGATTGCAGGCTTTATGAGCTGGAGGTAAATGAATGAGAATAATAGTGCAGGCTGGTGGCATGATCATAGAGATGATTAATCGAAACATCAATAATGATGAAAAAGGACATTAAACCTAATACATTCCTAATCATTTACTTAAAATGATGATAGTCAACGGGCTCGGGGGCATTAGGAGAGTAGACAGCACCAAGTGGCCCTGATCAACATGAAGAGTCTTAAAATTATATTAAAAAAATGGTGGAGATTTGTCCAGCGAAGTAGTAATAATAAAACCAGCATTTATTGAAGACAAAAAGATAAAATCCAATAGCACAGATGCATAGAAAACTGTGTAAAATCTTACGTGTTTCAGGCCATAACTTGTCTTGGCCCTTACTCGTCGCATGCTACGATTAAGGGCTGAGACAAGTTATGGCCTGAAACACGTAAGATTTTTACACAGTTTTCTATTGGATTTTATCTTTTTGTCTTCAATAAATGCTGGTTTTTATGATTACTACTTCGCTGGACAAATCTACACAATTTTTCCATGTGCTGGACCGTGGTCCGTGCGATCCTCTGTGTATGGGTGAACTGGCTAAATCTGTTTGCATTAAAATTAACAAAGGGAGCAAAAAAAAAAAAAAAAAAAAAAACACACACATTTCGAGATTTAGAATGGTTAGAGCTAATGGAACCCACCAGATAAATTCTATAGTAGATATCGGGTTAATTATATGGACAACTATTACATGAATAATTACTTTCAAGCTGGGTTCACACATTGCGCTGCTTGAATGAGCCAAAAATGCAGATAGCAAGGAAAAAAAAAAAAAAAATCAAAAATAAATTTCCCGTGTTCCAAATTTAAAGTTCATGATAAAAAAAAAAAAAAAAAAAATTAAAAATTTTTTTGCTTTTACCATATGCATTTTTTGTTTTTTTAAAGCAAGTTAGGCAAAGGGCAGGGTCAGACTGTCTGGTAGTGGTGTGTGGATGAAACCACACTTGTGGCAATGGCCTGACCCTGAGCAGCCCCTACCTCTGCTCACACCTATCCAACCCAACTATAAAAAACCATCCCAACCACCCCCCACCGTTACCAATACAGAAAAACACAGAGACGAGTTGGATAAATTGGCCACAGCAGCCATTTTATTAACATGTATCAAAATACATCCTGCACAAGAGAAACCTATGATGCCTGCTGGACTCTACCGACTAAATATGGTGTCAGTCGGCTTTTGTGCTGGTGTTCATTTTGATAAGAAGAATAGTGCTACATACTAGATTATCCTTCCAACAAATCTTTGAGCACATCTTCATATGGTTCATATGGATAAAGAGGATTTTTATTTTTTATTTTTTTAAATCAACCTCCCCAAGGGAGTCAATAGGAATAATCTGCAGCATAATCGCAACATAAACAAAAACCTGCAAGTTGAACATTCCCACAAGTCAAATGATGCATCGATTCAGTGCAGATTTTTTCTGCAGTTTCTGAAAGCAATTTATTAAAATCTCAGGCACATTGCCGGCACTGTATGGGGCAGTTCACACGGCACAGGACAAATACCCGTCGGTTTATTCCACCGGTATTTGTCCTGCACACGGCCGCCGGGGGGGGGACGGCTTTTCTCTGCAGTTTGCTGAGAAAAGCCCTCCCCCTTCACATAGGCATGTTCATATTCCGTCCAAAAACCGGACGGAAGAATGAACATGTTCTCTGTTCTTCAGGCCGCCAGCGGTATGAAAATCCACCGGGTGGAAAGTCCGTGCAGTGGGGACCGCTGCACGGATTTTCCATTAAGGTCAGTGTAAACGTTTTTCAGCCAGTTTGCAAAACCGAGAACCGGCTGAAAAACCGTGCCGTGGGCCATGTACCCGTCCTATATGAAAGCATGTGTAGAGCAACCAGGCTGGAGAAATGTAGAGACCATGGCAATGCTGCAGGCGCGCAATATACCCAAATAAAATAATCGGAACGGGGGCCAATTGAAGGCTTTATTAAATTTGGACAACAGTTTCTATAAGCCTCTCAGCCCATAGAGGTGCTGTGGGGTGAGGAATGGGGCTGGCGGAAAACACCCTTTTCTAGCCAAAGCAGAGACAATTCAAAGATCTGGAAACTGCGTCACATGCAGACACTCCAGCGTATGCGCTCCATGACGTGTCTACACGCCGCCGATATAAATAACCAGGGATCATGGTCACAACCAGCAATTAATATCCCACAGTGCACTTGAAAATACACAATGCAGAGTAGATTACTCATTTACACGTATGCCTCAGCTTTCATTTAGATGACAATAGGCAGCTGAACGGCTTTGTGTGGGAGCTGGTCACATTCACAAATATCTCAAGGTTACGTCTCATCACAATTATAATCATTTCATTGCAATAAACTATTCTAAGAAAACTCGTTATTGAGCATAGAACACCCATTACACTGACAAAGGCTGCTAAAATCTAGGATGTCTGCACCCTGCCAGCGGTGGTGAACCAACCAAAACCGACTTATTGCTTTAAGAGAGGACCTGTGGCTGTTCCTGAAATGAGAGATTACATGACGCATTAGGCTATGTTCACACAGCGTAATTGTGGCGTCTACAGCACGCACTGCAATATGCCGGGTATTTTGGGAGTCAGCGCGTACTCCCGAAGCACAGGAAGGGTGGGGCAGGGGGTGCCAGTCCACCGGCCCCATTGACATACATTACTCGCGGCACGTAATCGCTGCGAATAACTGACATGTCACCTATCTCCCCGCGCACACAATACGATCGTATTGTACGAGGGGAAGAGACGTAATCCATAGTTCTCTACGAGAACTATGGAGTACCGTAAGTTCAGCACGCGTCTCTCGCCCGTATTAGAGCGCAAATACGCGGAGGAATGGGCGCCGAAATTACGCCGTGTGAACGTAGCCTTAGGGAGACCAAATACCGGTTGGAAAATACCGGCCAGTATTTGGTCTTTTTTGACACAGTGGGGCATTTTGTGTCCGCGGTTTGTGGATTCAAGCTGTCCACCGTCACACCCACGAAAACCGGGCGGAAGAATGAACATGTTCTAAGTTTTTCATTACGCCGGCAATGTAAAAAAAACTGTCCAGCGGAAAATCCACGCAGTGGGGGACTGCTGCACAGATTTTCCATTAAAGTCCATGTAAAAGGTTGACAGTCGGTTTGCAGACGGCTTTCAAATCAAAAAAAGGTTTGTAAATCCGACTGAAAACTTGTGCCGTGGGGACAGGTCCTAACAGCCCCATGGAGAAAACATGGCGTCAGTCATGTGACCTCCTGGCAGTCAGTTAGCAGCAGGGCCACATCTATGGGGTAAGTGAATAGGAATACTGGTGGAATAATTATTACTACTACCCAAATGTCATGTAGTAAAAAAGGACATTCATAAAACGTCAATAGTGCACTATAATAGCAAAATAGCCTGCAATCATTTCCATTAATGCAAGAACTCCGATTCACGTCACCAACAATTATTTTTGAAACGGGTTCGCTTTAGCTCACGAGTGACATTTGAAAGGAGAACAAATAATTCGACAGGAAAACGTAAATGCGTTTACTGCATATCATGTGCAAAAGCAACAGCTGAAACCCAAATGATTCACAAATGGAGGCCATGGACCGTTCTGTTCACATTGTGACATTACGTGATTAAGCATCCTTGAATGGCACAGGATTCATTAGGAGGCATTATCAAGTCAATTGCTAGGATTCCATGTACTCAGGTGTTCCCTTCTGAAGGGAAAAAAAAAAAAAAATGTTTTGGAGCTTTTCACACGCAAAAGAGATCCCCAGAGAAGCTCCTCTGTTCTAGGTAGTGATCATAGACCTCAACGGGTGTCTTAAGGGAGCAGTCACATAAGGATGGTGCTTAATAGGCATTTTAGATTAGAAACCTCCCCCCCCCCCCCCCAAAAAAAAAAAAAAAAGAAATGGTCAAAGAAACCAGCATCAATTTTGCCTTAAGATTATAAAGGCATTGGTTTTGGGACATTTACCCCAATCCTGTGTGTCAAAAAAGTAGTCCTTTAGGTCACAAAAATGGTTAACCAGTTCCCGACCAGGCTCATTTTTCTTTCCCTTGAAGGTTCAAATGCTGTAATGCCATCTCGCACTTCGTTATTCTACTAAATGTTTGCGTCTTTTTTCGTGATGCTTTAATGCGATTTTAACATTAGATTTTATAGAAGGTAAAAAAGAATTAAAGGGTTTTCTCACCACAAGCTTTTGCAGACTATGAGCTGCTTCTGTCTCTTACAGCTTCAAATCCAGGGGCGGGTCTCGCCTCACATCATCATTGTGTGTGAGCAGTGGAAGGGAGAGGCTGTCACAGCTCTGCAGACCTCCTGCAGTGGTCAGTTCTCATATCTGCAGAGCTGTCACCTCCCCCCACAAGCCCTTGTCACCAGAACACCTGCATTGGTGTAAGCAGTTATACAATCAGCCTGAACTGATAAAACAAACGTGAGGTATGCACTCTACTTCCCCCTCTATTATCAGGCATCAGGTAGAGGGGGGGCAGACTGTATAAGACCGCGTTATAGGAGGGCAGCAGTGCATAATGCTGTGTTATATGAGGGGAGAGGGAATATAGCAGCTAGAGACTCTGTAATTGCCCAGATCTTTCACATATGGTCATAGCTGGAATATGGTCATAGAGAGCTCAGACAGCCTTTATTATACAGTCAGCAGCAAGCCCAGAAAGCGGTGTCGCTTTCGTTTTCCACTACTCAGAGGGTAATAAGCACAGAGTGCAGACAACCAATCACAGCATAGGGGGTGTGTCCCAACAGGCTAAACTAAATATCAGGCAGCCAATCACAGCAA
Source organism: Phyllomedusa bahiana (assembly GCA_025379985.1). Taxonomy (NCBI): domain Eukaryota; kingdom Metazoa; phylum Chordata; class Amphibia; order Anura; family Hylidae; genus Phyllomedusa; species Phyllomedusa bahiana. Next base: position 135,668 of record JAODAL010003989.1, read on the forward strand.
AAAGGGCATGGTCCGACCACTTGCTGCAGAAATAGCTCTCGACACACAGATTAGCTCATATCTGCTATACTAAATGATTTAGGTAATGCAAAAGTGCTTATTTTTACTGTCCCCATCAGATATGATCTGTGTAGCGAGAAAACACTGTTTTTCACCTTTATTCTACAGTAAAAGGGGGGCAAAAATAAGTTTCACAATGTCATCACTCTTCCATCCTGGAGGTTTATATATAGACGATGTGAAGTTTTATGGTTGTCGGGGATAGGGCTAAAAGTTGGTTTGGGGGGAGGGGTGGTTTCTATAGAGAAGGGAAAAAAAAAAAAAAAAAGCCCAGTGTTTAATAATGCACTACAGACTCTACTTCCATCTCCCGACTATCCATTCCTTGTCCTTCAACTGAACTAGTCTCTCATAGGAGTTGTTCCTCACTTTCTGTTGTTCTTATTGTTAAACAGATATCTTTATCGCACCACTATTGCATATATACACCACCATATTCGAACGACTCTTGCCGTTTATACTGTATGTGATTAGATGTATTTTTGCGGCTTTTGATGTAGTAAATTGCTAACTGTGGGTCTGTCGACTTCTGGTCTATTGCGGTGATTTACGGCCATTACATTGTTGGGACTAGGTGGGCCACAAGAGCCATCATGCTCGATTTCTGCATTTTTTTCTGGTTTACATACCAGACACTTGGACTTCTTGGTAATTTGGGTTTAAACATTTTACATTTTTTTCCTGTGTACTTGATCTCTGTATTATTTTGGGTGTGCGCCCAATGCTCAGGTGACATCTTTTTTATTTACAACCTGGTTCATGTTGTATTGATGGCACACCTTTTTGTTTCTTAAAAGAGAACCCGTCACATGGTTTCTGCCCCCCTGGCTGAGGACAGCACAAGCTAGTGTCAGACCTGCTGTTTCCAGAGCTGTGTCCCTTATTCTGCAAGATGCTGTAGTTTTCGTGTATTTAATGCTCAAATCTGCAGTTTTCAGCCAGAAGAGTCATTCGAAGAGTCCTACAGAGAGTCAGTTTTTTTCAAACCCCGCCCATCTGAGACTAGCCCCGCCCACCTCAACTGACAAACCTATTACTTTGAATAGGTAGAAACATGTAAATAACTGCCAGTGGGTGGGGCTAGCCTTTGGTGGGTGGGGCTAACACCTGCTCATGAATAAGATTTGAGGGGTAAATGCTCTAAAACTGCTGCATCTTACAGAATAAGGGACACAGCGCTGGGAACAGCAGGTCTGACACTAGCTTGTTCTGCCCTCAGCAAGGGGGGCAAAAACTATGTGACAGGTTCCCTTTAATGTATAACGAGGTTTTTCATCATGTAAAACACAGAATTTTCCCAGGAAGACCAGATCACCAGACGAAAAATTATCCATTGAGAAGGGCCAATTCAATAGAAAAGGAGATGCTACACAGGATGTGGTAGATAAAAAAAAATAAAAAAATACAAGCACACAAGAGACCAAAGGCCTGTCAAATGTAACGGGAATAAACATCAAGCTCTGGTTAAAAAAAAAAAAAAAAAAAAAAAAAAGCCATATCTCACTTCCTGTTTTTCAAAGAGTATCCAACGGTTGCATATGCCTGAATGGATTGAAGAAAGCAGTAGTGCCCATAATTATTGCTTTGTATGTTACAGTGATGGCATCTGTCCTCATCTGTGCCACTTGTGTGTCCTGCTGTTCTATGCGGTCATAGCAGAAATTAAAATGGAGGGGGGGGGGGGGAAATTAAGGGGACCAATGGGCCTTAGTTGTCCAAAATGGAAACACCCCTTGAAAGTAACATCTGGCCGCTCAATTTCTAAAAGCCGTAAAAAAATAAAATAAAAACACATGCACAACACAAGCCTAATAAGTAATCCAGTTTACAAAATGCATTCTCAGATACCCCTCTATAGCATTGTGGGAGTCACTTTTCCACAATGGTTCTTAAAGGGGTTGTCTCACTACAAGTATTGCTTTTTATGTTAAAGATCTTGCAAAAACAAGTCACTTTGCAATATGTGTCCATTAACAGTGTCCTACCTATTCCTAGATATCCCCTCTTGTATGGGCTGCATCAGCTCCTCAGGTTGCTATAGCTACAGACCTGTTTGATCTCTCCTGATAGGCTGCCAGCACTGGTTGCTATAGCTACAGACCTGGCTTCTACTACAGCCTAGTGGAAGCCAGAAAACACGCCCCTGAATTCAAAGTGAAACCAAGAAAACAGGACTGAGTTAAGATGAATCAATGTAGTGAGACGACCCCTTTAAGAATAAAGGGGCCAATATTTTTGAGATTTTCAGAACAGAAATATAAAAGTATGAAAAAAAAAAATAAGATTTGCAGTTGAGTTGATGGTTATTTGTTCAGAAAAGAAAAATCATATTAAATCAATCATAATAAAGAATTTTAAAGTCAGTTGAAAAGGATGGGGGCAGGAGAAGAAAAAAAGCCGCATGCTAGGCGTATCCTGACATTAAAGTGTCAACGACTGAATGGAGATTAAACAATTCTTATGAGTCTTGACATTTACATGATGTGTATATAGGCTGGCGAGTCGACAAGTGGAAACAAAATAAATGGAATTGTATTGTAGCAGCGTGCTCACCGGGAGAGAGCGCACGAGCGCCATCTGAGAGAAGCGCACACAGTAGCTGGCTTTACGGACATGTATATAAATCATTGGAAATCTACAATAGATGTGTTCTGAACGACTTGCACACGGCGAGGTATCACAGTAATCACAGACAAAGAATTCCCCACAGGATGAAAGCGGCACTATAGGGAAGTCGATGCAACAGACCAAGCATAAAGCGTTCAATTGTCATCCCCAAACACAAAAATATGAGTGGTCACAAATTAGGATTACATCACTTACAGGACATAATGCACATAATTAAAGCAAACAAATAGTGTCTCATCATAAATCTGCCAGGATTTCGTCAGCCGTCTTCACCAGACCAGAATAATCAGACTTTCCCCAAAAAAAAAAAAAAAAAAAAATTTGTAATTCTGGAATTCTCTTTGAAATGCTAATTTTCTAGACAGTGCACAATGTCGCTTTATTAACAGGATTGTAATGTGCGTGCTCCAGCTGTCAACGCGTCATTATAGGTACAGGCAGTCGTTTGATCTAAAATGTGCATTTTATAGGTTTAAAAAACAAGTTCCAGGTTTTTTTTTCCAAAGCAACAAATTTAGATTCTATAAATGTTGTTTACAAATCAATTTCTTAATTATATGCCTGTTTAAAAAATCCGAAGCACAAACAGTATGGGCGCCCTTACAACTCTGTTACCAGTTATGTATCACTATGATCATATTGGCCAAACATGACAAAGTGGCAGCCATATTAGTTGGAACCTGGTAACTATGCTTGAGTAAAAAAAGTATTTTTATATATATATATATATATATATATATATATATATACACATACATACATACATATACACACACATATATATACATACACACACATACATACACACACACATATACACACACACACACACAAAACTTAAAAACACACATTTCTATAAAGTATGTATGCATATATGTGTATTTTTAATATTTGTGTGTGTATATATTTTGCATGCGTTTTTCATTAGATTTCATTTCCGTGTGTGTGTGTGTGTGTGTGTGTGTGTGTGTGTGTGTGTGTGTGTGTGTGTGTGTGTGTGTGTGTGTGTGTATTATTTTTTTTCTTTCTTATTCAAAAGAGCTTTATTGAAGCTGAGCAAGAACTGATCAAACAGATACATAAGCAAACGGTTACATAAATTGAGAATAACAAATATATCTTCGTCGATAGATGTATAGCACAGAAAGCAGTCCATAAAATCTAGCTGCAAATGTAAACAGACAAAGGCAATATGAAAACACACAGTTTGCATAGTACAGTTGCCTAATATGTAATCCCCAACATATAAATGTGCCCTACTGAAATGCCAAGAATAGCCTCAATCACGGCAAGAATAAGTCACCTATGTTTCTTAGCGAAAATGTGAAAAAGACAAATTCCCAGTCACATAGACATAAAAAGTTAAGGATCAGCTTCAAAGTGTGAACCAAAAGTAATAAAAGAAAACTAAAAAGAGAACCAGGGGGTTAACTAAGGGGATGACGGTCGGTCTCAATAGCTTTTTATTGCGTTCCTCCATCCCCTATCTCCCAGAGGGAAGTAGAGTCTGCAGGTTCTATATGGCTAAGGAGGCTACACAGATCCGTCAACAGAAGGATCGGTATCGATCAGTCTGGCAAAACACAAGCCAATCTTCCCAGATTCGGAGATGTCGCAGTGCTAACTGGGGGGAATCATTTCGCAGCTCTTCCATTCTCTGTAAAGCATGAACCTCCTTCAACCATGAGGAAATAGTTGGCTCTGAGGTTGACAACCACAACCGCGGAATCACTGCCTTCGCTGCCAGGACCAGAAATGAGAGTAGGTGAGTTCTGAGGGTAGAAGCCGGGAGGGGAATGTCGAAGAGGAGCAAGGTAGCCGGGTCATTTGGTACGGTGATCCCTGTAATTGATTGAATGAGATCCAAGACTTTCAGCCAGAAGGGTTGGATCTTTGAACAGCTCCACCAGATATGGGACATAGAGCCGACGGCTGACTGACAGCGCCAGCAAGTATTAGAAGCTCCAGGATATAAGGAGTGTAATAAAGCCAGGACTCTGTACCAGCGCGTAATAATTTTGTAATTTAACTCCTGAGCTTTGACAGAGATAGATGGTTTATGAGTTAAAGTGTGTATTTATTTTTAATTAGATTTAAAAAAAAATAAAAAAATTTAACCTATAAAAATAATGCTTTTTCCCCCCCCATCAAGCATAGTCACCAAGTGTCAACCAATATGACTGCCATGTATTCATGGACAGCTGTATGGCCAAAATTATTGTAGCCATGCATCCTTACATAACTGGTAGCAGAGGCAAAGAGTAGGGGAGACACATTCTAATAATTGTCCATAGACCATTGAATACATCTTAGATCCACCAACTAGCTTTCAGTTTAAGGCCCCATTCACATCACATTCTCTCCCTCCATTCGTGGTATCCATAAATATTCACGGTATCCCAACAGATACCACAGACAGGGAGCGAAAATGTGATGTAAATCGGGCCTAAGCGATAAAAGATATGGACATCTATAAAATTTTGGGTTTCCCAATTGACTGGCACCCAAGTTGTCAGACCGCTGCTTACTAAGGCTTTGTCTACACAGCACAGGTCTTTGATCGGATTTACAGCGGATTCAGAATCCGCTGAAAATCTGACTATAACCACAACTGTGGAGATCTCAATACAAAATCCGTACCGTAGTCTACACAGTATGGATTTTTTACTGAGGATTTCTAAACCTCCAGTAGAAGAGACAACATGTTCTACCTTCTGCCGGATTCCCATAGCCCCAATATACAGGGGCCGGTGGGAAATCTGCAAAAACCACGGTGCGGCGAAGTTAAAATACTGTTGGATTTCCGACGGTATTTTAACTTCGCTGTGTAGACCCTGCCTAAGTGTTTAGAGCATGGACAACAGATTACTCATGTTAGTGGCTACCCCAAAAAACATTTAGCTTAGCTGCCCATCACAGCCCGTCAACAGATCCAATAGCGCTGGAAGCCAAGACCATGTACGGAAGATTAGAAATTAGATAACAGATTGCACATGTTAGCTACCCACAAAAACACTTGGCTTAGCCGTGTATGACAGTGGCCCAAAAAAGAGGAACCCAACAGAAGGAACCGAAAAACAATATCCAAGCTTTTAAACAATGCTAAAAAGTAATGCTTCCTTAAACTCAAGTCATTACAAAAAGTCCCATATGGCTAAAATGTAACTTTTAAAACAAATCGTATCCTATTAGGGTATGTTCACACGGCGTAATTTTCGGCACGCATATGTTGGGTACACATATATACAAAGAGCGACAGCATCCTATATTGTTGGAGCCGAACACAGAAGGACTTTAGTGGAGTTAACCGGGTAAATGAAGCAACTGGCCATCAAGATGGCACCCTACCCATACTCCTCATTTCTTATCCCCTGATGAACCCCTATAGTTTTATGAGACCGGAGAGAGGATGCATTTTGTCAAACTTTTTTTTGCGAGAGATTTAACATGGTGCAGTAGGGTTAGCCATCATCATTGGGGCTGCCCCTTTCGGGCCGATGACTCCGTTAATTCTTGTCATCATTGTTATCTTTTAGTCATTAAGGCTGGAAAATCGTTGAAAACCTGAGGATAGGGGGACTTAAAAATGTGCGTTCCGTGAGTTAAGACTCGTTGGTCCGTCGGGCCATGATAAATAGAAGACTCCTACTTCTCTACCGGATGCTTCCGTTCAGTCCCGGTGGCTGGTTCATCCATCCCCGCTGAAGCCATGGATGGTCAGCTGTCACGTTCAGACATTGTGGCCTGGGATTGCCTGCACCGGTCACGTAAATAAGCGGTTCACATTTACTTCTTGGATAACAGATGGGTCACCATGACTGACAGAGCATGTGGAAAGTACGAGTCTTCTACTATTTTTCACGCCCCGACAGACCAACGAGCGCTCTTAACTTCCAGGAAAACACCCAATTTACGAGTACAAAATCCATCACGTACCTATTACTTGCCTATTTCTTTCTTTTGGCTCTGAATAACACTTATGTAAAAATCACATGGGTACAGAACAATATGATTAATACCTGGATCAAAAAAAGGCCTCGGTTTATTACTAAACATGTCTTTGTGGTATATTGATTAATAGGATACTACAAGTATTAGTTGAGTTTAGCCATACGCGACTCTTTGCAGTGCCTTGTATGATACACTTTGGCTTAGTTCTATTTAGACAATTGGACAGCGATTTGTTTCCTTCCTTAAACTGTAACCTCAATGAAGCAATACCAGAATTCGGAAAACATTGCTTGAATGTACTTCTCTTCAGCTAGAGACACTGCTTTCCAGAGTCTTATTTTAAAATTTAATTGCATAGCATATCCCCCTCACTAGACTGAACATTTCTCAATCCAGTCATATTCAATTTGCAACCGCCTACAATAGTGTCAAAATTAGCATTTGTGTGACAGCTAATATATGACCCCTCCGTTAACACGATCATGATCTAATGTTCGTAGGGAGTCTTGGGTGGCCAACCAATCCCCAATGTAATAATTTGTTAACAATCAAGTTTTGTAAGGGTAGGGGGTGGGAGGAGGACAAACCACGAGGGATTATGCCATACACAACATGATAGATAGACCCTGTGCATAAGTGGGATCCTCTCGCCAATATCAAGTAACAGACAGCCACAGACCAGGGCTGTGGAGTCGGTGCCCATTTTGCAGGAGTCGAAGTCGGTAAAAAATGGACCGACTCCGAAAATATATAATAAATTGGTACAGTTAGTTCAATGCAGTGCAAAGAGCAAGAGGAATTGGATCTCACCAGCGCTACTGCTCCCATATCTTAAGCCTCATCACATGAGGAGTGTAATTGATGACATGGAGCAGGCAAAGCGCTGCCACAGGGGAAAAGATTCTGCTCCCATGGCAAACAGATTTCAGCAAAATTTTTCACTTCATATTTACAATTTATTAATTTTTTTTGTGTTGGAAAGTCATAGCCTATAAATATATTTTACATCAAAAAGCAAAAGTGTAACAATGTTTTGGACTTGTGACTTTCAGGCTCCATATCTCACCATCCACTACAGCTTTCAACATGAGACTCCCATCATTTTATAGACAATCATCTTGGCTTTCATACATAACTTTTACCTTCAACTATTTAGCATCTACTGAGTTCTACAGATTCTTCTCATGTAACTGCATTGTTACTGTTTTGCTCCTGGTGGTGGGACAAATTACAACCTCACATTCCCTAATAGCACCGGGCAATACGCATTACACAGGTCTGGAATGATGGCCTGAAAATAGGGGAAGAAGCCTCGACTTCAATCTCGTCATAAGAAGCGTTGCAATGGAAGATTGGAAACGGGTGATTTAGAGCGATGAGATTTAAGTCAATAGATCGGGCTCTGATGGGGGAAAATGGGTTTGGAAGAATCAAGGGAAAAGGGAGCAAATGGATTGAGAAGCTGGAAGAACTGTCAGGTTCTGTGGAGGAAGCCTGAGGATATGGGGAGGGGTCACAGCCAAAGATGTTGGATACTTGACCAGGATCGATGGAGACCTCAATGCTGAGCTCTATGTGAGGGTCCTGCAAGGTGTTACTTCATACACTCCAGTACTGCTGGCCCCCCACGTGATCAGCGTGACCTCCAGAAACACGGTGTAATGCGGCGCGTACCCGCTGCAATATACTGTGTGAGCATACCATTAGAGATGAAGAAAAAGCTGTATTCGTGTAGAAGAGTCCTGGGATCAGATTTTGGTCAAGTCATGCTTGAATCTGATCCAGAGCCCAGAAGGATCCAGAAGGATCCAGGCAGAGCTGAAAGCAAAATTTTGATTTTTAGGAGCAAAACAGTAACCATGCAGTTACATGACAAGAATCGGCAGAACTAAGCAGATGCTAATACTAAATAATGGATGTATATGATAGGCAAGATGATTGTCTATAAAAAAGATGGGAGCCTCATGTACAAAGCTGTAGTGGATGGTGAGATATGGAGCCTGAACGTCAAAAGTTAAAAACATTGTTACCCTTTTGCTTCTCAGTGTATGTTCTACCTAAATAGCTTGATTATTGTATAATAAGGTAATAAACAGCCTGATGTAACCATTTTACTACAGTAAAGTTATCACTTAAACATGCGCCATGTATGAGGGAGTCGGGATCAGGAGTCGGAGTTGGAGCTTTGGCTTACCGACTCCACAGCCCTGCCACAGACTATTGATATTAGTGAGACATCTGCCCGATGAGGGCAAACTTTGTAGAAAAGGAGATGCTACACGGGATGGTTAATAGTTATATTTAAAAAAAAAAATAATAATTTTTAAAAAAAGGAGAAAAACCCACACACAATAGACCAATAGCCCACTGGTTGGATACCTCAATTTAAATTTTAGGCATACAGGACATGAGAAACATCAAGCCAACACAATGACTGATGGATCATCAGCGAAGACAAATTGCCCAGAATATACGTTCCAAACTCTCGAAAAAACATGACTTTACCCCAAGAATGATTCAATAGTAAGGCTATGTTCACATGGCGTATCGTGGCACAATATGTCGGGTGGTTCAGAAGTTTGGCTGGCCAGCACTTCTGAAGCCCTCTGGCCCGGCCCCCATTCACCTTCATTTTCCCCTGGCACGTAAGCGCCGGGAAGAAGCAAAATGTCACTTTTTTTCTCCTGGCGCGCAATACACGTCAGGGAAACCGGCAGGTAATCATAGCTCTCAATGAGAGCTATGAATTACCGTATTCGCGGGGCATACTTCAGGCGTATTGCGGTACAATTACACGCTGAAAAATGCCTCGCAAAGACACCGTGTGAGCATACCCTAAAGGCTAAGTACACACGGCATAATTGTGGGGAGTAATTAACCCCGCAATTACGTTGTGTGTTCGGGAGCTCCCGTGGGACGGCCCCATAGACATGCATTACTCGCGGCACGTAAACGCCGTGAATAACTGACATGTCACTTATCTCCCCCCCACCGCGTATTGGCCGAGCGGGAGGATGAGGCATAATCCATAGTTCTCTATGAGAACTGTAGATTACCGTAATTATTGGAACGTATTTCGCCCCGTATTGAGTGCAGTACCATAAAAGTGTATGGAGACTTACAGGACAAGCAAAGCTCCATGGGAAATAAAATATTCAAATGAGGAAGCCTACTAGGACTCTGGCACCACCTACAGTAAGTACAGCTTCTTTTTCGATAAACTATTTCTTCTGGAAATCTACTTTTAACACGCCATTAAAAAAAACTGGAAAGTTATGTCTCAACCTCTTAATTCCTGTCAGAGCCAGTTCAAGTATAGATTACTCAATGATGTAAGAAAGTCATGGCCGTCTGTACGAAGCTGCCAGTTTATGGTAGCTGTATAAAGAATTTACGTAGTCCTCACATAGTAGCTCACTGGGACCAATGCCAGCAATGTACAGATGATGAATGAACTGAAAACAATGCTGTAACCCCTCGCTGCACATATCTAAATGTGCAGCCCATGTACAAGGCTCAGCATAGGTATAAAAAAAAGGATGAAGTACAAGCAAAAACACAGCAAGCTTCCAGCAAAGTTTTCCAAATTACTGGAGATTTTTTAAAATTCAATCACAATTCAGTAAATTCTTAACCCCTCATGTACTTGACCTATTTTATCTTCCAGGATGCAGCAATTTCTTTATCCCCGGCTATGTTAGACTTTTTTATTTTTCAATTGATATAGCCATAATGATATTTTAATTTTGCACCACTTTTTTTTTTTTTTTTTTTTTTTTTTTTTTTAAGGGCTTAGCTTTCACTCTACAGTATAAATTTCACGTTAATTTGTACAAAATTTTTATTTTTACCACTATTAAAAACTGCACAAATTTGTATTGCCATAATCTGCAAAAAATAAAAATGTAAACATTTTTGGGATTCTAAAGGAGTTATGGTTTGAATTTGTACCTTTTTAGAGAACATACAACTTTTTGCTCGCTCTATTCTATATTTTTGGGAAGTGGATAAAAAGAAAAAGGCTTGCACTGTTTTTAATTTATATACAGTATTTAACAGTTCACTATGTGGGTTAATTAATGCAATCATTTTGTCTAAATCCTTACAGAAGTGGGGATACCAATTCTGACTACATTTTTCTCCCTCACTTTTAAATTTTTGATTATTTTTTTTGCCACCAGGATTTATTAGGCATATTTTTTAATGGGGAGAAGGTATATATGTTGTTCTCACATTTTTTATTACACACACACACACACACGGGTACTTGACCAAAGATCAAATACACTGCAGTTTACTAGGCCTAATAATTTTATAGTTTGGGTCCTTATGGATGTGGGGGTACCAATTCTGACTACATTTTCCCCCTCATATTTTTAATTTTTGATTTTTTTTTTGCCACTAGGATTTATTAGGCATATTTTTTAATGGGGAGAAGGTATATATGTTGTTCTCAACATTTTATTACACACACAACACACCACACGGGTACTTGACCAAAGATCAAATACACTGCAGTTTACTAGGCCTAATAATTTTATAGTGGGTCCTTATGGATGTGGGTACCAATTCTGACTACATTTTCCCCCTCCATATTTTTAATTTTTGATTTTTTTTTTGCCACTAGGATTTATTAGGCCTAATAATTTTAAAGTGTGTGTCCTTATGGGGGTGGGGATACCAATTTGGTCTACTTTTTTTTTTCCCTACATTATTAATGGGGGAAGGGGTATTTACATTTTCTTAATTCCACTAGGTTAGGTAACCATGAAATCACTTGATCCCTCATCTTTTTACTTATATATTGTAGTGCATTATGGCTAACAGGCATTCTATAGAACTTCTGGTAGGACCTGGTCGGTGTAGTAAGGGGTGGCAGGTTGGGGGCCATTGTAAAGCCCTTGGCTTCTGTAGCAACCCATCAGCAATCCACAATGGTGATAGAGGGTGCCCCCCAATATAGCCACAGACAGAACTGACTGATATTTTAGGGGTTAAGCAGCCAAGGTCAGAGTGACTGCCAATCACGATCACTAGAGCGCGGTAATAGGCCACCCCATTCCTTTTTGGGATTAACCTGCTTCCTATATCAACAAGAATAGGGGTGTCAAGGTGCTAGAGAGCGATTTTGATCACAAGAAACAAAAATATTCCCAAGTTAAATGGTTCATCCTTGATTTGATAAAGGGTCCGTTTCCCCCTTCAAAAAAATCCCCAATCTTATTGAGCAAGCGTGGTCATGCAGCTCATCTTCATGGAAGTGAATGAGGCCGTTCTACAGAACCCTATGGGTAGAGGACGAGTCTGCAGAATATAAACGACATCCTTAGCTCATTTACATGGACCGATTACCATAACCAATGCTCGTTATCGTTTGCATTAGACCAATAATCGCTTGGGATAAATGGGCCTTTGTCAGTACCATTACTGGTAGCTAGTAACTTATCTGCTGCTCACAGATACCTCGCTGATCTCTGCCAGTAATATATTTCGCCGTCCCCGCTCTGGAGAAAGCGGCTATTTCATGCTTGCAGTTTTGTGCCGCATCCTCCTGGGAGAGATGCTTATTCTGTTATTACAGCCCGGCTAATGAATCAGCACTGGGGACGGCTCTCTTCTTTCAGAGCTGGCCTGGCCAAGGGTTCGCAGCAGATTTCATCCACCCCGGACTCCCAAGATCTGCTGTGCAATGCGGCGGCTCAAACATACAACACACAAAATGCAGAAAAAACCAGTGCCAGCACTACTGCGGATTCCTAAAGCTGGCAACAGACATCAATTTGGTGCAATTTTGAAGAAGTTTATAGCCAAGTTAATGCAGCCATAATACACATTTAACACTGAAAACACCCATCCGTTTGGCCAAACCGAACATCAATTCCCATAGGTTTCTATGGTGATCTAAATGAGGTTGGAAATAACCCTGGTGTCCTAGTGTTCCAGCAGTTATACAAACCCCAAAATCTGGCTTTATTGCAGCTACCTGATACTGACCTGTCATGCAAACTAAGTTGTAGGGAACTTCACTAGTCTTCATAATGGCCCGAACAGCCACAGAAGATATAAAACAAACGCCAATGTTCCTACCGGTGACTGACGCCTGCACAAACATAAATTTGGTGTACTTTTTAGAAATAATTTAGATATTCATATTACGCATTTAACACTGAACACCCACAGCTCTGCTAAAATAACATACAAAAATGCTCATCCATGCCCTGGTCATCTCCCGCCTAGACTACTGCAAAATCCTTCTCTGTGGCCTCCCATCCAGCACTCTTGCTCCCCTTCAATCCATCCTCAACTCTGCTGCCCGTCTTATCCACCTCTCTCCTCCTCTGCCAATCCCTTCACTGGCTACCCATTGCCCAGCGAATTCACTTCAAGCTACTAACCATGACCTACAAGGCTCTCCATGACCTCTCCCCTCTATACATATCTGCCTTAATCTCCAGATATCTCCCCTCATAGTCTCTGCTCCTCACAGGACCTTCTTCTCTGCTCTCTTCTTATCAGCTCCTCACATAACCGTCTCCAAGACATCTCTCGTGCTTCCCCCACACTTTGGAACTCACTGCCTCAACACCTCAGACTCTCCCTCACTCTCACCGGCTTCAAACATAACCTGAAAACCCATCTCTTCAGGATTGCCTATAACCAACATTAACCGTGTTGCACTGCTCAACCCCACAAATATGTCTGCCCCTCACCTTCTGTCTCTTCCCTCCTTCCTGTAGATTGTAAGCCCTCACAGGCAGGGAACTCTCCCTCTGTACCAGTTGTAAGTCACTTATTGTCACTTTGTAATTGTTTGACCAATATTATTCATGTACAGCGCCCTGGAACCAAGAGCGCTCTAAAATAAGTGATAATAATCACCATGATCACAATTAAAGTTTTAAATAACCCTGGTGTTGCAACAACAAAACAGACCCTAACACATGGCTTTATAGCAACCATCTGACGCTGACCTTTCAGACACACTAATCTGTTGTAGGCTTGATCTCATCAAAATATTACTCAATTTTGGCTAAAAAAGTGGTCCATGTACAGATCTCCAGACAGTATATGACCTTGGTGAAGACCGCACGGCCTTAAGGCCATATGCTAAAATGATAGGATTCTTTAGAGACTGGAGGGTTATGGAGATATATATATATATATATATATTAATTAAAAAATCAGATCAACTGGAAATCTAGTAAATACCCAACGTAATAACCGAAAAAAACAAAACAAGAACTGGTCGATCAAGTTAGGGCTCACAGAAAAAGATAAAAAATTGTAAATTCGTATTCCTTCTTAGAAAAGGTGTGGACAGGGGTGGGGTATCAATTTACCATTTGTCTTCTAAACACAAAGCCATTTAGTGCGATTGTGTTTACCTTCAGCAGATGCCAAGTTTGTTAATTGTTAGATTTTAATTAGGTAAAATTCACATTTAAATGAATTTAAATTTACAAGTGAATCCGAGGCAGCCCACACCTAAACCACAAGCACAATGCCCCAGGGTGTCGTATCACAAAGGGAGCACCAGCAAACCTAACCACTCCACGAAAGAGAAAAGAAAAGAAGAAAGCAGGCCCCAATGAGAATTTGCTCTATTTAATACTAAACAGTTCCACTTAAACCTATTAGAACATGTTCCCCAGACCGTCCCCTGCGTATTTTTTTTTCTCCCAGATCGCTTCTAGTTTTATTTTAATTCTCATCCCACCCGCTTTCATTATATTTTATATATATATATATTAGCATTTTATATATATATTATTGTTGCATATAATGGGGCACTTTACCTCTGGCTGAGGGACAGTTCATACAATAGTGACCAGTCCCAGTTACCCCATTAACATGGCTTGAGGATCGCTCACATTAATGCACAGGAGGAGTTAAGGAGCTACAGACAGTCCTGGTGTTTTGATCAAGTGATACAACAGGTTTGGACTGGGGAGGAATAAACAAATTCAACCATTACCCCATTGCTACATATGGGAACCCCTCTGCCCATAGATATTAGGCAGGACTATAGGATATAAGGATTTCTAACATCAGACTTTTCATTATAATAATAATCTTTATTTCTATAGCGCCAACATATTCCGCAGCACTTTACAAATTCAAGGGTAAACATACAGTCATTACACATTGAAAGTACTTACAAATGAGACACAAGGTGTGAGGGCCCTGCTCGTGAGAGCTTACAATCTATTAGGGTGTATGGGTGAAACATACGGTAAGAAGTGCCAAGTTTACAATGGTCCGGCCATGTTTCATAAATAGGGGACGGGTTTACATGAAAAATGGATGAACCTGCCACCCTGACAGTAAATCTATATACAGATAAGTGCCTGTGAGTGCCCAAGTGTAGGGAGTGACAGATGTGTGTGATAGCAGTTAGGGATCTTGGTAGGCCAGACCGAGAAGATGTATTTCAGGGCCCTCTTAAAATGGAGGGTTGTGAATGTGCCTGATCGCCCGCGGTAGCATATTCCAGAAAATTGGTGCCGCACGTGTGAAATCTTGTAGGCGGGCATGGGAGGTTCGGATGATTGATGAGTGTAACCTGATATCAGCAGCAGAGCGGAGAGCACGGGTAGGGCAGTAGACAGAGACGAGGGAGGAGATGTAGGGAGGAGCAGCGCTGTGGAGAGCTTTATGGGTGAGAGTGCTGAGTTTATACTGTATCCTGTAACTTGGATGGGGCCAAACCAAGTGCAGGGATTTTAGACTCGACTGATCCCCGCAAGGGTAGAGGCATCTGTATAGCGGCTGGAGAGAAAGACAAGCCTGGCTGCTGCATTCTGGACAGATTGGAGAGGGGAGAGTTTGCAGAGAGGGAGACCGATAAGCAAGGAGTTGCAGTAGTCAAGACGAGAAAGAATAAGAGCAGTAATGAGAGTTTGAGTAGTTTCTAGTGTCAAACTCAAGTCATCGTTTTATGCGGCCCTCAAAAGGTTAGACACTGGGGCAGATTTATCAAAAGTGTCTCTTTTAGACAGTGTAAACAGACTAGACAGTCTTAAAAGGCGCCAAATTTATCATAGTGTTGATAAACCTGCTGCAGGTTAGAACGGTCTAGGCTCAGTTTGCACCACCTTTAAGTTGGCTTACTTTCACGCCAGAATTTGGTCGCACATCCTGGCGCATTTCTGCCACACCCCTTTATGTGAATCCACGCCCCCTTTGTCGGACGCGGTGCAGAAGCGTCTGAAACACATAGTAAATGTGGCAAAAAGCTTGTTTTTGGAGCAAATTGAGCCAGAATTCTGGCGCAACTGCCTTGATAAATCTGCCCCACAGTGTCTGGACAAGGTTCAGAAAGAGGAGGACTGGCTCTCCTTTTTGCTGGAGCAACAACTAGAGTTGGGAGTTAGGCTATGTTCACACGGCTTAAAATGGGACGTATTTCAGTCCGTACTGCGCTCGAATACGAGTGAAATACGTCCCAGTCATTACGGTAATCCACAGTTCTCATAAAGAACTATGGATTACGTTCCCTCTCCCTGCTCGGCGAATCCGCCGCGGGGGGAGATAAGGGACATGTGAATTACTAGCGGCGTATATGTGCCGCTGGTAATGCAAGTCTATGGACCGGCGAGGTGCCGGCCCCCCGCCCCCGTCTACACGCCCTGCAAATAAGTCGTGTGAACATAGCCTTACAACACACACCGTCACACCACTCAGGAACTCCTAAATGATGGCACAGCCCTGACAGCCAACCCTAATGACCCTCCAAGACACTTCAGCGGTCCTTCGAGGGCACCCGTTTGTGAAAATGAGTTGGACACCAATGTTCTAGCTGAACCAGTGCATTGTAGGAATCAGTGGTGGTGCCAGCTCCTGTAGACCTGCTGACGAGACACTCCGAGACGACCCAAGCACTTCTCAGACATGACATCCGTTAAAACATTCCTTGAAAGCGGAGCACTATAAAGTCCATTTGCAGGTACAACACAGGCTCGTCTCACCCACTCCATCAGGAAGGTAGAGCAGCCCAAGCAGCAAAATCTCTGCACTAATGGCATATTATGAAGATATCCTACATCCACCAAAGTAGTTGTCACATAAAACAGAGAAGATGTCGTATAAAAGGGGTTGTCTAGTTCGAGCAAAAAAAAAAAAAAAACACACAACCACACCTACGCTATACTTCCTTCAGTCTCCCATTTCAGCACTGGTTCTCCCAGCCTTACCTTCTATTCTCTTCTGAACAGGATGTCACCACTATAGCGGTCACCTATATATTCACTGTAATGTAAGGTAGTGGCACCCGACCACTGCAGCGGTGATGTCCCCCTTCAGAAGAGAACGGAAGGCAGGTAGAGGTGGTTTTTTTTTGTTTTTTTTTTTATTTGACAACAGTAGAATATTTAACTTTTATGCCCTATTTTTTTTACCTTTAACGTCACTTGTGTTCTACCTACATAGAGGGACATGACATATATATATATTTTTATTTATTTTTTTACACCTTGTATGCGGTCGTAACCTGTAACACAACCACAGCTTTCTATGAGAAAACTACATGTCGAAAGGTGCCCTTTTGTCATACATTTGTCAGGTTGATATCTGTATACATTTATCCGCTGTAAAGAATAGCATAGCCTTCCGTTTTACCCAGTGCAGCAACAAAACAGAAAAAAAGGGTTTTTTTCTCCTGCAATAAAAATCAATAGGCAGAAATACTCACTAGTACATTTCTATGTATATATAGCCAAAAACATGGTGTCAACCAACGCCTGTACAGATTAATCCCGTCTGGATACTGCTAGCACATACAGTCACTTTATGTACAATTGGTGAGGGTCCAACCTGTAGAAGTGCCCTGTCCTCTTTAGACAGGGTTTACACATTTTTTCTGGTGTTTGAAAAGCGCATTTTATAATTAACTCCAATTTTGAACATCAAGGTGAAATACTTCTCAAATTTTAGTACAAAACATGCATTTTTTTGAAACACATCAAAAGAGGGGAAAAAAAACCAAACACACCACCCTGCAATGTGTGTACAATGGATGGCGGGTAGTGTACAGCCAGCCCTGATCAAGATCTCTACAACAGGTGGACTTCTACAGATCATAAGGTGATGGCTCTTCCATAAATACCAACAGGGACGAAGCTAAGCCGCCATAATACAGCAGTCTATCAAGTCATTCTGTCAGTTGTGTATAGCCTTCGATACCAAGAGATACCCCCTTTTCCCCGAAAATAAGAGTGTCTTATATTATTGCTCCTAAAGATGAGAAGACTTATTTTTGGGGATGTCTTTAAGAACAAGAATTCACATTTTAGGCCGTGTTCACACGGCTTATTCACGGCGGATTTGTGCGCCGTATTGAGCGCACAAATCCGCCGTGAATACGGGGCGGGCCGGGGGCGGGGCCGGGAAAGCGCGGCGGGGGCGCCGCTCCCGGCCCCCAAATAGACAATGCATTGTTTACGGCGCTTTCCGCGCCGTAAATAATGTGCATGTCACTTTCTCCCCCCCCGGCCGGATTCGCCGAGCGGGGAGGAGCGACGGAATCCACTGTTTCTCATGAGAGCAGTGGATTACCGTAATTGCTGCCGGCGGATTGCGCCGTACTGAAGCGCAAATCCGGCGCGCAGTACGGCGCCAATCCGTCGGCAGAATAAGCCGTGTGAACGGGCCCTTCTTGTTGAACAAAAAAAAAAATCAACATGTATTAATATACTGTAGTGATTTCATCAACCATCAACATAAGCAGCCAAACTGAATTTCATTAAAAAAAATTAAAAGTACTACGTCTTATTTTCGGGGATGTCTTATTTTCGGGGAAACAGGGTAAATGTATACCTTGTTTGAGCATTAAATCTATAGTACACAATGAAAAGTGCCAATGAAGATACAAGAGTTAACACCTGCAGTAAAGTACACTTTATGGCACAGTTGTATTGAGGAGGCCTTGCCAATACCCTCTCCAATACAGTTAAAGGGGGTGGTCAGTAAATAAAAATAAATTGGCCAATGGGGTCAGGATCAGTTTAAAAAAAAAAAAAAAAAAAAAAAAAAAAAAAAAAGGGTTTCCCTTTCCTGCAGGTCCCCACCACATTGGAGCTCCCCAGTTATCTGCTCCTCTTGACTTTTGGGTTCTCATCCTGACATGCAGGAGAGGCTCGCGCTCCACTGTAAGCAAATTGAGCGCAAACCGCTCCTGTGTCAGGATGAATATACAAAAGAGATGAGCAACAGATCCCAGAAAGAGACAGGTAGGCATTTTTATTTTTTAACCAATGCAAACACTATAAGCATATGCCAAAAAGCCATTTTGGACACCCTTGGTATCAGAAGTCTAGTAATGTATATTTCGGAAGCATTTTAGTCTTAATCCATTATAAACTTTTGACATCTTGCTCAACAGCAGAAAACCAGACCAAACTTCAGCACAAGCAACATTCATGCATGGCCACCCTCTCCTCATCCAGCTCTTATCAGAAATGCAGCCCTCCAAGCATTATTTATGGGCCTTTTACTTTAAAAGCTTTTACTCTTTTTTTATTTTTTAAAAACCTTTCAACAGCAAAGAACATTCTATAAAAATCAATTCATGTTCCTTATCTTCCAAGACACTTTGTCCCCGATATGCTGAATTATTATTATTGCTTTTAAAGCACCGCTAATTCCAGGGCACGGTACCAATTAAAAAAGGCCTTTCAATAATACACAACATAAGGCAAAAAAAACAAGAGCTTAGGACAGGCATCCGCAAACTGCGGCCCTCCAGCTGGTGGGAAACTACAACTCCCATCATGCATTTATATAATCTACAACAGTGGGAATGATGGGAGTTGTAGTTTCCCCAACAGCTGGAGGGCCGCAGTTTGAGGATGCCTGGCTTAGGGAGTGAAAGACTGAAAAGGGAGAGGACCCTGCCCATAAATGTTTACGATCTATGAGGGGAGGAAAAAAAATGACCGAAAGTGTGGGGTGTGGGGGGGGAGAAGAGGTTGTTGTAGGATAGGTAGGGGCAGCAGGGTTATTGTAAGGGGTGGGAGATCCTGAAGAGATGGGCTTTCAGGTCACTTTTGAAGGTGTCAATGGTGAGGGGGGCGTCTGATGCGTTGTGGTAGAAAGTTCTACAGTCGGGGGTATCCATATGAGACATCATGGAGATGGTTGAAGGAAGGGAATGGAGAAAGATAATGCATTAGGTGAGGCAGCGCGAGATTCAGGTCAGAGATGGATGGAGGTGTACAGTCGTGGACAGCATTGTAGGTCATTGTCAGAACGGTTAGGTCACCCTTGCTGAGGACAGCACAAGCCAGTGACAGATGTGTTTCCTGTAATGCGTCGCTTACCGTAGGGGATGTTCACACGGCATGCTGGATCCGATTTTGGACCCATTTTCGGATCAGAGTTTCAGACCCAAACACGCATCTAACAATGTGCAGTGTGACCGACATTGCTTTAATGTAAAACACACACCTGCATTCAGACGAGCGATCGCCGATGCCTGTTTAAATGCGTCTTTCGGATCTGTTTAAAGTATTCTTGATGCGTTTGATGCAGCAGACGCCCTATTTAAAACTATAGGAAGCCGTTTCTGCTGCAGCCAAACATGCACCTGTGTGTTGGATGCGATTGACGCATTTAAAGGGGTTGTCCAGTTCCCTTTTTTGGGTTTCTAATATGGTGCAGAGTCTATAAATAAACAATCCTCACCCCTCTGTACCAACATTCATTCCAGCGATGAGCCCAATGGTCCTCTATCCAGGTCTTTTGTTTACCGGCAGTGGCCAAACAGAACTTCACAGCTGCATCCTCCGAATAAGGCCTCGTTCACACGGCTTATTTCGGCGCCGTACTGCGCGCCGTATTTGCGCTGCAGTACGGCGCCAATCCGTCGCAGTAATTACGGTAATCCACAGTTCTCATAGAGAACAGTGGACTCCGTCGCTCCTGTCCGCTCGGCGAATCCGCTGGGCGGGGAGAAACTGACATGCACATTATCCAGGCGCAATACGCGTCGTGGATAATGCAAGTCTATGGGGCCGGGGAGCAGCTCCCCCGCCACGCTCCAGCCCCACCCCCGTCCCGCCCATTATTCAAGCCGGAATTGCGAGCGCAATCCGGCTCGCAATTACGGCTTGAATAAGCCGTCTGAACAGGGCCTAACAGTCATAACCACAGCAGCGGTAACATTTAACACCGTGGAGAGGAGCAGCAGACGCATTGCTGGAATGAATGTCAGTATAGAAGGCAAGTTTTGGCTTTTTTTCCCCCCGTTTTCTAAAAGACTCTGCACCATATCAGTTAAAAAAAAGAGGAGCTGGACAACCCTTTAAAGGTTCCAAGTACAACGTGCTAGTTTTTGTCCTAGTGTAGAGTTGAAGAGAGAAAGATAATGTAGGTATGTTGTAGTAAGATACATGGGGCAGCAGGGCTGTGAAGTCAGGTGTTCATTTTGGTGGAGTCGGCGTTGTTCTAAAATGGACCGACTCCAAAAATATACAATAAATTGGTACTTCGTGCAATGCAGTGCCAAGAGCAAGAGGGTCTGGTCAGTGCTACTGCGCCCATATCTTCAGCCTCATAAGAGTTTAATTTTGAAAAGTATTTGGATGACATGGAGCAGGCAATGCGTTACTGCAGGAGAAAAGATTGCGCACCCATAGCAAACAGATTGACCAGATTTCAGCAACATTTTTCACTTGCTCTCGAAGTAGAAAATCAACTGTTCATCAAAACCAACTGAGCATGAGGCAATTCCTACATACCCTGAAATTGTAAGGGTATGTACACACAGCGTATTTGTGGGGTATAATTGCTCTGCAATACACCCAAAGTTCACTCCTTACTGAGTGCTATGACTTTAAAGCATATTCCCCGGAACACAATACGCACTGGGAGAAAAAAATAAAATGTCACTTCTTTCCGGTGCGCCAGGGAAAGTGAATGGCAGTGGGAGCACTTCGGAAGCGACAGGCACATACCCGTAGAGATATTGCTCATGTGGTCACCGCTTTGCCACCAACCAATGTTAGTGTAGAGAGGCCGTTCTCTAACCTGGAAATAATTAGATCAAATATGAAGGAAGATCTGATGGAGGCAATACTATTTCTCAGAACAGATTCATAGACTACAAATGTTAATCAGGACATTTTTGTTGAAAACTTTTTCCACACTTACTGCAGCGTTTTGCATATTTACAATTTATTAAAGTTTTCTGCGTTCTAAAGTTGTATCTAATAAATATATTTTATGTCCTACCTAAATAGCTTGATTATTGTACCACAAGGATGATAAGCCTGATGTTACCATTTCACTACAGTATGTTATCACTTAAATACTCCCCATGTATGATGGAGTTGGTGTTAGGGAAATTGAAGAGTTGGCGCCGTGGCTTACCAAATCCACAGTCCTGGGGAGAGGTGAGAATTGGAAACGGAGGGGAGAAAAAATAAGGTCTATCAGTCGTCTTTGTGAAGTCACCTATGATGGTGGTAGGACTTCAGTAGAAAGGAAGTGTGGGAGCCAGGTAATGAAGTACTCAATGAAGTTGATGGCAAGGCCTAGCAGTAGGTAGATGACAGTCGCTTGGAGGGAGAGACAATGTAGGCAGAGTGTACTTCAAAAGAAGAGAGTATAAAAGTTGGAGTTAGGTGGAAGGTGCAGTTCTCTAAAAGAAGGCGGCCAATTCCACCATATTTCCTCTCAGCGCAGGGAGTGTGAACTTAAAAGGATATTCTCGTTTCATGGATTAGCTTTTAACATGTCCAGGGGTGTCAAGCTGCGGCACTCCAGCTGTTGGGAAACTACAACTCCCATCATGCATTTATATAATCTATAACAGTGGGCATGATGGGAGTTGTAGTTTACCACCAGCCGCAGTTTGACACCTGTGATGTAGGCAAAGGAAAAAGATGGCTATAACCAAATACATTGCTGTTCTGATTTTGCTTCTCTTCCATAATGGTCCAGGCGGAGGAGTTTGGGATAGAGAGATCTAATCATGGGGATTTGCTGAGAGGGCCCAGCTTCAGGAGGTATGTCACCAGTGGTAAGGGAAGGAAAAGGGATAGTAGGCATGAGGCACTTGTGCATTTGAAGAGGAAGGCTTTCATGATGCGGAGGCGGCTTGCAGAAGAAGCCAGATGCGTGGGCAAAACACAAGGAGCCCATTAGTTCTTTGATTGGTGTATGGGTCTGAGGGAATTGAGAGTAAAGTAATGGAGTATATAGGTAGCACATTTCCCTTCTGGTTATATTCTGCTCTAATTCTGATAATGCATTTATGAAATTGCATAGAAAGGACATTGCCTTGAGAATCCTATAGACACAAAAAGTCTCCTGCACCCACAGACTATTCCAGGCATCCTCAAACTGCGGCCCTCCCAACTGTTGGGAAACTACAACTCCCATCATGCATTTATATAATCTATAACAGTGGGAATAATGGGAGTTGTAGTTTCCCAACAGCTGGAGGGCCGCAGTTTGAGGATGCCTGGACTATTCCATGTATATGGGGACTATGCAAACACTCCCCTAACTGACGAATGGGGGAAAAGTAGGATCAGGCATGTTGAAATTCAGTACCCAACCCTTTAGTTCTTAAGGGAAATAAACCACCTCCAGGGGTGTCCGTCAGCAGCGTATACATCTCACCCCATCAGCAACATATGCACGCTCAGGCATGCACATGTATGGGTAAAATGGCAGAAGCTGTACTAGTGTTTGACCAACAGCTGTTGAATGTGTGCGGCTCGTTTTATGACAAGTAGTGCTGGTCAGATTTAGGTTACCTAATGGGTACTACCAAAGAGGAGAATGGAATGGGGGATACACATGAAATATTAAGGATGTACTCAGAAGTCACATTCATTGCACTGAGAGTGTTCTGACCAGCTTGTTCCCAAAAGGTGAGACTCGCACCAATCACACATTGACATATGGATAGGATATGCCAACAATGTGTATAGTGGGACAATCCCTTTAAATGTGATAAAGTACACTGAATGTAACCAAGCTGGCTCTATACACCACAGGGAGTAAAGGAGGTGTTAAACTAGGGGACAATGTGGTCAGGGGTCAGACATACCAGAAAAGACAGGACAGAGTGAAAGTTAATACGGTATGCTGGGGCTTGTAGTGCCATAGGGGGTCAGACTACCCCACACATACAATACCTATCCAATTATCTATTACATGCACTGGATCTAGTGACCCTAGAGAGAGCAGAGCTAAAATAGTCATTGGCTGCAGTCATTTAAGGTTTACAACGAAGGAAGGGAAACGTGAGCTCATTGCTTTTATAGGTTTCAGCACATAGGGTCCAGCAGATTTCCCTGAGCATGTTCAAAGCCAGGAGGACGCAAGGAAGAAAGGGTCATTTTCTTGTGACCTCCATGGGGCCATAGGAATACCTTAGCAGAGGAACAGAGCCCAAGCCTGCAGTTCTTCTGATTCACATAACCGAAATATTTCAAGGCAAGGAATGTGCACATTGTGAAGAAGGTGACAGAGCAGAAAGCCTCAGCCAAGACCTTCAGGCTCATGTGTGGAGTTACAACCAATGGTCAGGAGCTCAGCTGTAATACTGGAGACATTAGACCTCGGTCAATCAAGGTATAGTCTAGCTTTGAGTGATCCAAGACCAGCTTCATAGATAACCATACAACAGATGCCCTGGGCTCTTGTAGAGTCCTAGGGTTTGTTCACATGGCGGATTTTGACACCGTTTTCAGAATGTTTTCTCACCCAAAACAACATCAAAAACCCAAAACAGGGTCAAAAACCCCTCCAAACGCTACTAATACATTTTCATTGATTCCTATGCAAAACAGCGTTGTAGTTGACACAGAACAAGGTTTTTCCATGCGTTTTCTTCATCAGAGGCTGAAAAAGAAGCGTCACGTCAATTCTTGAAGCATTTAACGCTGAAAATCCGCATAGGAGTCTATGGAAAGCTTCCTCGTCGCGGTTGTTGACGCGTTTTTGGCCTGGCTATCCATTTGTATAGAGGTTTCAGAAACAAAATAGCATGGGAAAACTGGATCAAAAGCTCATCTGAAAAGGCGCTTTTGACGCAGATTTGGACACTGGAAATTAAGCATCCAAATCAGCGGTGTGAACCTACCCTTACTGCTCCCAGAGACCTCAGTCCCACCATTAGTAGTGTTCCCCAACTCCAGTCCTCACGCCCCACCAAGAGGTCATGTTTTCAGGATCTCCCACAGAATGCACGGACAATAATTATATCACTTATGCTATGCTAAGGAAAGCCAGAAAACATGACCTGTTGGTGGGCCATGAGGACTGGAGTTGGGGACCTCTGGTCTAAGATGAATGGTCAACAAGTGGGGCATGTGCAGCCACCAGATACTTTCTATTAGGAGTTTATACTGATAAACAACATAGAAGAATGGGACACAGGGAACTTGGGCTGAGTCACTTGAAACTCGATATAGCAGTTGTGGAACTAAAAATCTCAGCAGGTTCCATAATAAAGTGTCTGATACCAGGTCATCGTCATAGCCATGAATTTGACCACACATGGTAGGATCTCTCGAAGACCTTAGAGCAGTGTTTATCAACTCCAGTCCTCAACACCCACCGACAGATCAAGTTTTCAGGATTTCCTTAGCATTGCACAGGTGATATCAGGATCTTTCACAGAATGCACTGACAACATGACCTGTTGGTGGGTCTTGAGGACTGGAGTTGAGAAACACTGCCTTAGAGGTTGGTCCTACTCTACCAAGCAGTTGATATCTTCCAAAAAGTGACCATCTAGGACACCTACGTTCCTCCCCCTGAATAAAATAACCCCCTCCAAAGCAGTAAATGTTGATCAAGTCAAAAGAAGCCCAGAACAGAGGTTCTACAGCTGCACGGGAACTACAAGTCCCAGCCGTGACTTCCTAGAACGTACGCTACCAGGAGTGGCACCCAAGCAGCCATGTATGGACACCCACCTTCTGTTCTTCATGGACGTCTCCTTTTTGTCCAGGACCCCTGGCACACAGTTGGTGAGCTCTGTCCAGTCCGCATGCAGTCCACAGCTCCAACCAGTGGAGAATCGGGAAAACAACCAGGTCTCCTTCCTGTTGGGTCTATAGCAGGTACACTTCTTCTGGCCAGGTCTGCAGTCGCAGGGCACCTCCAGCCTCACGTTCTGCACCAGGTGTCGCCCGAAAGTGGTGCCCCCGGTCTTCTGGATGTGCAGAAAGACAATCACATCGTCCCCTTTCATATCAAAGGTCAAGGAGCGATCAAGATCCCTGACTGGGAAAAAGTACTTCTTCACATAGTGAGGATCTGGGGTGGGGAAGAGGTCTAGGTCCTCTTGGTAGTATCTGCTTGGAGGTCCCAAGCTGATCCCTGGCCCCACATACTGGTACAAGATCAGCATGAAGCACACTGAGCCAACCAAGATCAGCAAGAATTTGCTGGTCCTCTCAACCATGGTCCTTCCAACACACTTCATATGTCACCATCTCCCAGGGTTTCCAGGCAACAGTCCTCAGCCTGCTTGGTGGCTTCCTGGAGCAGGGATCAGGCAGCAGCGTGCAGCGACCTGTGTGCTCCTCACTGAAGTGCTGCACACTGTGCTTACAGAGCGGGCGGTGGGGAGACGGCACAGCAAGCAGCCCCGGCTCACACGTCCTGTCCCCTCCCAGCGAGCCCCGACCTTCTCCTGCTGCCGCTCACCACGGCCGCCACCGAGCAGCCATCCTGGCAAGCGTCCTCCAGCAGATCTACGGCGATCTGTGGCTCCCGGCTGCTTCCCAGCCTCCTTCCTGTCCGTACACCACCATGATCAGAGCCCAGCATGCACAGCGCCTGCTCCTACTACACACCTTATTTGCATACACTCGCAATCCCTCACTTATTTCTATGGTTGTCGTCAGCCGCCCGCGCTGT
Source organism: Phyllomedusa bahiana (assembly GCA_025379985.1). Lineage (NCBI taxonomy): Eukaryota > Metazoa > Chordata > Amphibia > Anura > Hylidae > Phyllomedusa > Phyllomedusa bahiana. The sequence goes on from JAODAL010003989.1 coordinate 162,188, forward strand.
TTTTCTGCATTGATTCATTTAACCCCATAAAGGCCTCTTCTCATTTATATTCTACAGATTTTTTTTAAAATGTTTTAAAAACTGCATGCTTCTGTAGGACAGCTTTACAGAGTTGTAAAAAAAACAAAACACATGTGGCCAGATGGTAGATGTCAGTAAACCCAGATATCCCGCACTACAGACATTGCTTTTGTCTTTGTAGACTTTTTTTTCCCAAAATGCTTGATTTCTGTTTTTTTTTGGGGGGTTTTTTCTTCCCGTGGATCTTTATTATTTTTTCCCTCTGCACCAAAAAAACCAACCAAACAGACTGTATGTGCGGTGCATGTATGTAATTTATGAGGATTTACCCATTGAAAAAACAAGCAATGGTACGTTTGTGAGGGGAAAAAATGCAAACACAAAAAAGCTTCGGAAAATTCACAAATCACACGATTAGTGATGGGAAATAAGCTCCTGAAAAAAATACACACCAAACCATAAACCCTAATACAAAAATAACACCTTACTAATAAAAAAATACACACCAAAACGGCATATACTAATACAAAAATACACACCTATACTAATACAAAAAATACACACCAAAACGGCATATACTAATACAAAAATACACACCTATACTAATACAAAAAATACACCCAAAATGGCTATCAAATAAAAAAATACACACCTAACTAATAAAAAAAAACACACCAAAACCATATACAATACAAAAAATGCCATAAATACAGTATAAAAAAACAAACAAATAAGCCCTAAGAGTCCTTTCACTCTTACTTTATGGCTAAAAAAAGAAGTTTCAAAAACTACATGTATTATTTTTAATGCAGTTTTTATAGTTTTTTTCTGCTAAAAAAGTGTGACAGTTTTTTTTTTTTTTGGGATCATGTCACCTTTTTGGCAAAAAAAGCAAAAAATCATTTAAATAAGGGAAAAGAGCCTAAAAACAAAAAAAAAGCGTGGATTTTTAAGACACAGGGAAAGCAAACACAGGGAATACACCCTTTTTTGGGCAAAAAAATACCTAATGGGGGTTTTGTGGAAAAAAACGACCAAATGATTTAAAAAAACAATCAACAACCAAATGCGGCGTTTTAAAATACTGCTCCAAACCAAGAAATGCACCCAGATTGCAAAAAAAACCTACATGAAAAAAAAACAACATCTCAGAGCGTTTCATATTTCCTTTTGCTTCCAGATAAAAAAACCCACAGGGGACCAAAAAAAGGGTTTAAAAAAAAAACATGCATTCTAAGGGTACTTACACGGGATTTATTTTCTTCGTTTTTTAATGGGTTCGGTATTTTGAACCTCAAAAAACCAATGTAACACCCCCTCAAAGAAAACCAGCTTATCTACACACTCGCATTTTTATGGGTTTATTTGAGATCAGAACATTTTTTAATCCCCCGTATTTTACTTGAAGATGGAGGATTTTTGTACTCTCAATTGAAGGACGTTTCCCCAAAAACTGAAACCCAGCAAAAAACAAAACAAAATCACTTTTTTGCCCATAAACTATGGCAAAAAAGTGAGTTTTAACCTAACATTTTTATACGTGGCCCAATGTATAAAAAAATGTCAGTTTTGATTAGAAAACTGAGAGTATTTTATCCTCTCTGTGTGGACTGGGCCTTAGGCGGGTTCCCTTATCAAGCCGTGATTGCGGGGTGGGTTTCGCCCAATTTCGGGTTTAACGGGCGGGGGGGGGCAGCCCCAAAAACAGGCCCGGACTGACCCCCCAAGGGAAAAAACCGGATTGG